>CM071568.1:54187157-54409154 GCA_036426205.1 Ascaphus truei | reverse complement strand
AGGAAAAACAGCGTCAGATGGAGGGGACATCACTTCGATAGCGAGTGGTGGCCCCCCATCCAAATCCCCATCTCCGGTGACCTAGACATTTGGAAATAAAATTGTCAAAAAACTTTTTCAAGGATAATTTCCGAACAAACTTATACACATCAATAGTGGTTTAAACAAATTAAGTTCATTGAAGGTGAAAATTTTAGGCCTTTATCCAGTAGTGACAACTCTATGGGGGAGAGAGCAGTTCCTGAAATATTTATGACATTTGATACATCATTCAAAACTTCTTCCTTTTGGAGGCGGACCTGTAGCCCCCTCCTCCTCCCCCCCCCCTCTTCCCTCTTCTGATTCTCTTGTGTCCTTTTGAAATAAAGGGAAATATTTTTGTTGTTGTTGCTGTCTCTGTTGGTTAACATTTTGATAAGAAAAAGCATCATGGGACTGGTCCTGACCAGAATCAGACCTAGGTGGTTGACCCCAAAAGGTGCGACCACCCCTCCCTCGCCCTCTAGAGGGAGCTCCACGACCATGATGATCATCATTCTCAAATGTATTGACAAAAGATACAGAATGAGAGTTAGAGGCAGTTTCTGCATCTGAAACATCAGATTCGCCACTCTGATAATCCACATTCTTAGACTTTAGACTAGACTTATTGGGAGTAGATTTGAACTGAATGAATGATTTATCTTTCTTATTTGATCTATCTTGAATTGAATTTATCCTCTGCCAATGGTAAACCTGGTTCTTTTCATAGTCATATCTGTCCTAAACACCACTTTTACCTCCTGTACTGTCCAGTACTAACCTCACACGTCCATATTTCCATCCAATGCTGCGTCTCATCTTCTTTATGCTGGTCTCGGATACAGTGAGATTGTGATTTTCCTGCAGAGTGTATTTGACCCTTAATGCACTCTGCTCATCATTCTCCTCACTTATTTTGTCCACCAGAAGAGTTGTCTCCCTACAATGTAAAGAAAAACAATCCGGTAAGTATAAATATTAGAGACAGTAGATCAACAGGATATAATATATTGTTCTATTAATATGCAGCAATATAAAAAATATATATACTGTTGTAATATAAATATAAAAAATATATATACAGTACTGTTGTAATATAAATATACAAAATATATATACTGTTGTTCTATAAATATAACTATGAAAAATATATACTGTTGTGATCTAAATATAAAAAATATATATACTGTTGTAATACAGTATAAATATACAAAATATATATACAGGCATACCCCGCATTAACGTACGCAATGGGACCGGAGCATGTATGTAAAGTGAAAATGTACTTAAAGTGAAGCACTACCTTTTTTTCCACTTATCGATGCATGTACTGTACTGCAATCGTCATATACGTGCATAACTGATGTAAATAACGCATTTGTAACAGCCTCTATAGTCTCCCTGCTTGCGCACAGATTCGGTTCAGGTAGGGAGTCGGTATTGCTGTTCAGGACGTGCTGATAGGCGCATGCGCGAGCTGCCGTTTGCCTATTGGGCGATATGTCCTTACTCGTGAGTGTACTTAAAGTGAGTGTCCTTTAACCGGGGTTTGCCTGTACTGTTGTAATATAAATATAAATATAAAAAATATATATACAGTACTGTTGTAATATAAATATACAAAATATATATATACTGTTATATAAATATAAATAGAAAAAATATATATACTGTTGTAATATAAATCTATAGAAATAACAAAAATATTAGATACAGTACTGTAGATCTACAGTACATTATTTGATATAAAAAAATTTTTTAAGTTGTATAAATATACTTAGGCCTTGTCCCCGCTGCCTACTACAGCATCGCTGTGGCGGACGCTGCACGGACGGGAGCCCTCCCCTCAATGGCGCCGTTTAGTGTACATGTATGGCCCGTTTGTTACCCTTGGTGCCCTTTTGCGTTCTCTGGTTTTCCCGTGTGCATGATCGCTCACGGTGGTTGCTGGCACAACGAGGCCAGAAGTAGCTAACCAGCGTTGGATAGCAGCAATTCGGTGTCCGCTCCTGTACATCTCCTAAATTCGCATGCTGAGATCCTTGGAAATCTTTTTAACAGGCATTGCTGCGAGTAGAAAGAAATACAAACACAAGAATGTATATTCGATGTTTAGTCGATGTGTATTCAATGTGCAGTCAATCCACAAAATGGATGGTGTATTTATACGGTAATGACTCACATTAGAGTACGCCCACTTTCAACACCTGTACCTCGCCGCCATGCATAAAAGGTTACACACTTTGCATAGCCCACCACTCGATGATCTTTATCTCTGCCGCCGCTGTCCTGGAAATCTTCAGCCCGTCTTCTCCACCCCTCGTCCTCGATGCTGCCACCGCCCTCCCGGAAACCCACAGGCCATCTTCTCCAGTTCTATCCGACGACGCTGCTGCTGGTGCCTCTGAAATCCACGGGTCACTTTCTCCTTTGCTCTTAGACGACTCTGCTTCTTGCCCGTAAATCCAAAGGTCACTTTCTCCATCCCTCTTCGACGACGCTGCCGCTTCTCCTCTACCGGATATCCAAAGGTCACCTCCTCCACCCTTCTTCGACGTCGCTGCCGCTTCTCTCCATGGAACCCCCATCTCATCCTCCATTGCACCCATCCACCCAGATGTCCACAGCACGCCATGCACAAGAAGCAGCTCGCTAGACTGGATGCTGAATGGGATAAGTGTGGATATCCCCCGGGAACTCTATTGTGCTGGCAAAGATAGATCTGCTTCTGGAGACCATGCTAAATGTGGATCAACGCATGCTACATATGAATCAACGGATGCTAGATATGGATCAACGGATGCAACATATGGATCGACGGATGGAGAAGATAGGGGCTGACATAGCGGGTATACATAATTTGCTTGGTGTTCATGCCTCTGTTTCCCTGACGCCGGAGCAGGAGGGTGGCATGGATGTGCTGAATGGGAGCATCGACCCGCTTCCATCACCAAGCGCACCCCCTCCACCAGAAGATTTAGTGTACATGTATGCTGTTGAGGAGGACATGACAACCCCGGCAAGACCACGCCAGGAGACAACACGGCGACCAAGACCGGAGGAAAGCTTCCTCCCAGACAACCTACCATCGCCCGTTGCCTCAAGCACATCCGATTCCAGAAGACCTACATTCGCTCGCATTGATACGGTGCCCGACATCACCCTGCGCGATCTGCCACCGGCACTCAGGGAGACGTATAGGGTTCTGAGTGCTGGGTCACCCACAAGTATGCCTTGTTACTTTTTAAGCACCATGTGCCCTACTCTTTGTACTGCGACTGGGCCTTCAGAGTGAACTACAAAGGAAATCGTGTAAAAAAGGCGCTTCCTGCCAATTTAAGAAGGACCATTCTGGGGGAATTGCGGCGCTTTTATACAATTACAGATCCTGTAATGAAAGGCGTTCGAGACTGCATTAATGGCGTTTTACGCCATGCAAGAAATCGGCCATGGACGGACAATCTGGTGGGCTTTCTGGTTTAATCACGGGTACTGTAAGACCATACTGTTGTGCTGAACTGTACTGTACATGTTTTGACCTGCAGTACTTAAATAAAGGAGATGATGTTGTGTGTTTTTTAGCTTGTATTTATACAGAAATGTTTTAACTTGCTGTACACACACACAGGACCTGCACAATTCCAGTCCCTGAGGGCCGCAAACAGACCCGATTTTCAAGGTTGTCCTGAAAACCGGGCCTGTTTGCTGCCCTCGAGGACTGTAGTGGTGCAGACTGTTTTGCACACCATCCCACTGTATATGTTTTGACTTGCCGTTCTTTAATAAAGTAGATGTTGCGTTTTGTATATTTTATGAATAAAGAATTTGTTTTTATAACATGTGACTGTAAACCATACTGACTGTAAACCATACTGACTGACTGACTAAATGTTTTTACTTTCTGTACATAAATGTTTCCTCTAGCAGTAAACCATACACCTGTTGATGTTTTGAATTGCTGTGCACTTAAAATATTTCTACATTGTACAGTATTTGTAAATAAATGTTTTTGTACTTACTACACCAATAAAAGAGCATGTTGATTTGTTTTACATTGTTCCATTGGCTCCTTTGCTAATGTAACAAAATACAGTGTTTCTAGAATGTACACCACTGTCCAGGCATACTGTACTGTATACTGTAGGCATGCTCAGTACAAGAGTATTTAAAAAAAATAGAAGACACATACTGTACTGTATGTACTGGCACTGTATAGAAGACACATACTGTATGTACAGTACTGTAATACATGTAGAATAAATGCATAGTTTTTATTTTTTCGGGTTTATTACACAGTATACTGTATATAAAAAAGTATTGTGTACTGTACGGCCGGAAAACATCAGCATACTGTTTCAGGTACAGTATTCTAATGTAGAAAATAGCTGAAGCGCTCAAATGCAGGTGTAATAAATAAAAATAAGCCAAACCACTAAACCAGGGTACTAATAAAATAACATAGTACTTAATATGCACTGGTATGGGTACTATCCTCCTGAAGACAGGTGGTAGATGGTACAAGCCCACTCACCCTCAGTCTCATCGGCAGGTTCCCCTGAAAATAAGCAATACTCACATCCTGGTAGTAGGTAGGCAAGCTGTGCAGCTACATTTATGCAATACAGGAAAAGGGAGACCAAAAAGCGCACCAGCACAAACGGAGCAGGATGGACCCAAAACAAAAAATGATTAAAAGGGCACTTTAATATGACAAAAGACCCATCCAACGCGTTTCGAACGTCACAGCGTTCTTTTTCAAGGATAAAACACAATGTAATAACATCTATTATATACCCTCTTACCTGTGGGCCGTTTCGCGCCCAAAAACGGAACCTGATGACGTCATGATGCTACGCGCGTCATCGCGCATGCGCAGAGCGACTCAGTGCCGATCTAAGGGCAAAGCAAGTCTCACAGGCAGTGTGGCCATCTTGGTTAAGGGCAAGTCATAGAAAATCACTGCCCCACTAATACAATACATCCCTACGACGCATACATACAGTGCTACTCACTGAGCATGCGCATTGCGACGAGGCAAACATTAACAATGCTGAAATACAAATGTTAAGAAATATAGAAGGTAGAAAAAGAAAAAACACTCCATAACGAGGAAAATTGAGAAAAACATATTAATTTACAACTTATACTGACACATAAGGAAAAAATAAGAGATATAGAAAACATATAAACACAATTTGACAAATAATTTAAAACAACCAAATAACTTAAAGAATATAAGTTAAAACATAAATACTGCATTACACATATTGTATATCTAAATCCTAGGAACCAGGGAAATATAACAAATATCATATATAAAGAACATTGTATAAGGTATTATCAACACAATACATCAAATAACCAAGTTTATCATAAACTTTGTTAAACTTTATGAGATTTAAAGGGCTAATTTGATCAATCCTTATTCGTTGAACGAGATAGATCTAAAGTGCAATCGATTCTTAAAAAATTGTCAAATATTACAAGAAATGGGTTAACTGCCAGTCAATATTCAGACCCATAGGGAAGCGTTTGGAGAATGAAAATCCAATATGCCTCCCTACGGTTCAGAAGGTTGACATGATCACCACCTCTAGATTTACAATTAACTGATTCAATTCCCAGGAAGGAAAAATTACTTGTTCCTCCCTGACCACATTCCGTGAAATGTTTGGAAACAGGATGATTGGTGTCTTTCAATCTTATGAGCCTCAAGTGCTCTAACATCCTGACCTTAAGGGCTCTAGTCGTTCTACCCACATATCTCCTGCCGCAACCACATGTTATGAGATAAACAACAAATTGACTTTTACAATTTATAAAACTGTTGATCTTAAATTCCTTATTCTTTACTTTATTCACACCATGTGGCTGCAGCAAGGCATACTGTAGAAAACTTTTTGCCGGCTTCATGTGTTTGCATACACTACAAGAGCCACATTTAAAGGAACCCCTGGTGATAAAAGGTTTTGTAGACCCAGAAGTATTAAGTTCACTTGGTGAGACATAAGATCCAATTGTTCTCGCTCTACGGTATACAAAAGTAGGACCAGGTTCAACATATTTTTTAAGGACAGGGTCCATGGATAGGACATTCCAATGTTTTGAAATTATAGAGTTAATCTTTCCACTTTGTTTATTAAACTGTGAAATAAAAAGAGGACATTTATTTTTAGACTTTACCAATCCATGTGTACCCTGTTTATTAACAATTGTCTCCTTAGTATTGCCAAGGCGAGAATCCCCAATTGAATGTGCGGGCAACAATGATGCCCTCTCTGTTTGTACTGCATTATTGAAAGCAATTGCTATATGGGATTTAGGGTATCCCCTTTCCAAAAACCTCTTTGTCAGTTCCTCAGACTGAGAAAGAAAACCACTACATGTGGAGCAGTTTCTTCTCAGTCTGAGGAACTGTCCCTTGGGTATGGCTTTTATAATATGAGATGGATGGCAGCTGTCCGCCCTAAGAAATGTATTTCTTGCGTTTAACTTCCTATATACATCTGTTTGGATTTTTTTTTATCTATATCTACAAATAATTGTAGATCCAGAAATTCAATGTGATGAAAATGAAAATTTAGTGTAAATTTTAATTTGTAAATATTGTCATTAAGATAGGATACAAAAACGTGAAGTGTAGTGACATCCCCTTTCCAAATGATAATTAAGTCATCCACAAACCTTTTATAAAAAACAATATTGTGACGAAAAGAATTAGTGCTCGAATATATAAAGAGTGCTTCCCACCACCCCATAAATAAGTTTGCAAAAGAAGGAGCAAAACTTGTGCCCATAGCAGTGCCAATTAATTGCAAATAAAACTTATTGTTAAATGTGAAAAAGTTGTGCGTGAGTAAAAAATGAATAGCGTCCAAAATAAAAGCCGATTGAAATTTCTGGTATCTCAATAAATTGGCGGACAGCTGCCATCCCATGATCATGTTGTATAACTGAATACAGAGAGGTAACATCAAGTGTTACCCACAAGTAATGATTGCCCCAATTAACATTTTTGATCTGATCAAGAAGATCACCAGAGTCCCGTATAAATGAGGGCAACTTCTTAACAAATGGCTGAAGAAAAACATTCACATATCTTGACAGACCATCTCCCAAAGATCCAATGCTAGAGTACAATTGGACGACCTGGAGGGTCGACCAATGTCTTGTGGATCTTTGGGAGATGGTGGAAGATAGGGATAATGGGATGTGATGTTATAATGTATTTAACCTCTTCCTTGGATAAAACTTCCATAATAATACCTGAGTCAACCAGTTCAGTAAGGACATCCAAGAAGTGAGGAGTGGGATCGGCGGGTAGTACACGATAGGACCGGCCATCATCCAGTTGGCGCAAAGCCTCCCTGATGTAACCGTCTCTACCTTGCACCACCACCGCACCACCCTTGTCCGCACTCTTAATGACCAAAGCATGATTATTTTTTAAAGATTTTAAAGCTAAACGTTCACTTTGATTCAAATTGTCATGATCTATACGTGAAAGGGAAAATCCCTGACCTAGAAGACGGAGGTCCCTAATGACCAGATTTTCAAACATAGTTAGAAATTGACCCTTAACATGAGTGGGGTAGAAGATAGAGCTCTTTTTTAGGCCTGAGTTCCATTCCGAGAAAGTAGGAATACTAATATCATCAAAAGTCTGTTCAGACAAAAGATCATTCATATCTTGCAAAGTGCAGAAATCATTAAATGTATGTAGAGCAATAGATACCAGAGGAACGGAGTCAGATGAGGGGACATCACTCTCGATGGCGAGTGGTGTCCCCCCATCCAAGTCACCATCTCCGGTCGACCCAGAAACATTTGGAATAAAATTATCAAAAAACTTTTTCAAGGATAATTTCCGAACAAACTTATACACATCAATGGTGGTTTCAAACAAATTAAAGTTCATTGAAGGTGAAAATGTTAGACCTTTATCTAGTAGTGACAACTCTATAGGGGAGAGAGTGGTTCCTGATATATTTATGACATTTGATACGTCATTCAAAACTTCTTCCTTTTGGAGGCGGACCTGTAACCCCCTCCTCCTCTTCCCTCTTCTGATTCTCTTGTGTCCTTTTGAAATAAAGGGAAAGATTTTTGTTGTTGTTGCTGTCTCTGATGATTGTCAGTTTGGTAAGAAAAAGTATCATGGGACTGGTCCGGACCAGAACCAGACCTAGGTGGCTGGCCCCAAAAGGTACGACCACCCCTCCCCCACACTCTGGAGGGAGCTCCACGACCACGATGATCATCATTTTCAAATGTATTGACAAAAGATACAGAATGAGAGGTAGAGGCAGTCTCTGCATCTGAAACATCAGATTCGCCACTCTGATAATCCACATTCTTAGACTTTAAAATAGATTTATTGGGAGTAGACCTGAACTGAATAAATGATTTCTCTTTCTTATTCGATCTATCTTGAATGGAATTTATCCTCTGCCAATGGTAAACTTGGTTCTTTTCATAGTCATATCTGTCCCTATCATATTTACTTTGTTTCTTAGACATGATACCACATTCCACATCTTTTACCGTTTTTACAGTATTCTATCCTAATTAATAACAACGGCCACTAAACTGTAGCCTCCGGGTACGTGGGTTTTTAAATCAAATTCCGCAATGGGCAGGCATTGTTACACAAAGCGATATTATCCATCGAAATCCCTCCATTAGCCGTTTTCTTTTCTGAGGAAAAACAAAAAGAAAAGTTTTACTGTAATGGTCAGCCTCCTAAAGAAGTTCCCAGCCAGTCCCACCAATAATTTTCTCGGGGGGGGCGTCTCCTGTTCACATGTGCATGCGCCTACCTTCGATGTAATGACATGCATACTGTATGCGTTTCAAGAAGGTTCCAATGCGCATGCGCCTAGCGTTCCACCAATTGTTCAGTATCTGCAGCACAGTACTGGAGAAGCTGCTCAGCCAATAATATTGCTTACAGGAGAATCGCTTGACTTTTGAATCGCGCCGATATTGATACTGTATTGTCAAAATAAAAAAAACAGAAAATAATACGGCAACAATACTCACCATAGAATTTCCCATTCAGCTGGCGCCGGCGCCAGGCAACTGCCAGTCCAGTGTTCTTGATCATCCAGGTCGATAGTTTGCAGCGGGACTAGTCCACCTGTAGTGAGCTGATGAGGCTGGAAATTGCTTAGGTACATGCAAGCTTGATCGAAACTGCACGCGAAATCCGGCTCAGGCTTGCTGGATTGACAGCAAGGGTTGTCACTGACAGTGGGACCGTTATTGGAAGCCGGTGCTGGTGCATAGCTTGGCAGCGACTGTCGTTTCTTAGTTGGTTTTAACTCGACCTTTCACCTTTTGCCGTCTGCATGATCATAGATGCAGGAAAAAGCCGGTGATACACACCAATACCCTCCAATAAATTGTGGCTCAATACGATAAAAACAGGGATCGCTACATAACCTTTTCCTTATTGCACGCTTCCACGTATGAGGAGCTGGCGAAAATTTGTAAAAGTCCTAGTTTTCGATAAAATACTGATAAATTTGAACAACTGTTGTTATCTTATCTGTTGCATTAATCGCGGTCCATATCAAATACGCGTAACTTATGTCGGGTTTTTGGAAAACGGGCTGCACTTGAACACTCATGGCAACGGCTCTCTGGAGAATACTGTAACCGAAACTGGTCTTTGTCTTTCTTTAATATGAAAAGCCTAAATTGATACATTTTTGCAACCTCTACCTTGAGTCTCAAGGCCAATTTACAATAGCACACTGTGGTATCTTTTTTTAAACGAAACACCAGCAAGTCGACACATTACTGAAGCGCATGCGCATTACAATTCATGAATATCTGCCATCTGGCGGACACGCGAAGAATTGCAACCTATTAAATCCGAACCATTCTCAATAAACGCATCAACCGTGCGTCAACCGCGCATGACCCGCGCACGACCCGTGGCTGAGAACGCAAAATGAATGCGGCATGCTCCTGGTGAAGTGCGTCGCATTCCAGGAAAAAGCCAGGGAAAAAACGGCGATGTGTTAGAATAAAATGAGCCGCAGCAGTATACGTTGAACATTTTAAATTATTTTTTTCAGACCCTTTTATCCATACTTTGAGAGGTTTTTTTTGTTTTTTCCTCTCTTGTATTTTTTTCTTGTTTGTTTTTGTGTTTTCATTTTATTTTTTATTATGTTATCTTGTATGTAATTTGTTTTGTCCCATACAATATTATCTTGCACATTTTTTCACTTGATGTGATTTCATCATCTTGTGCACTTGTGTGGTATGCTATTTATCTACACACAGATTTATACACAGCCTTTTGTAAGTGTTTAATTATTTTGGGTGTAACACTTTATATTTATTCACCCTAACAGGACTATAGAGTTTTGTTATTATCACCTTTTGTATACAGGCTATGTATGCATGTATCTACTCGCACAGCCAAACCGAGATAGCCATTATTAAATATTTATATAATCTTCTTGTAATATAAAATATAACTTGTTTTAGCACATTACATGTATGCATATTAGTAACTAAGTACTGTAGATAATTACCAATGCAATAACTATAAATATTTAAATTAACGTAGGGAGATTAACTCCCTAGTCATCCATTGTAATGGACACATCTCTAGTGATGGAATGTGCCACTGAACCTATTCTAATGATTGAGCTGTCTGCCAAACATATTTCAAGATTGACAGCCACACCTACAGTAACAAGTGTTAGAGAGATTTACATTGAAGTGATTACAAAAGCATTTACCAGGGGTTGTAACTGTTTTATCACAACAATTCAGGGTGGTAGTGGCTTTTATTATATACTGTAATATGCTGTAGTTGCCACTGCAGTGTTTGACTTGGCAAAACCACTCGTTTCATGCATTTTCCGATTCTGTTGTCTGTACTTTCAGAAGACACCACTTTAAATGGTCCAATGTAACATCTCATTTTTTAAAGGATTAACTGAAGTGTTAGTGTATTATTTTTTCGGTAGAAATGACAAAGCTTGTCACCACTAACAGCGTGGCAGATGTAGTTGTCAAACTAGCTGTATGAAATATATATATATATATAATTTTTTTTAAAGATACAGTATCTGTGCTTATCTTAATCTGCTTCAAATTAATTTTATTGTTGTCATTTTCAACACCTCTGCTGGGAGACTGTTCCACAAATCCCATATTCTTTAAGTGAAAAAGTTCCTCCTCACATTTCCCCCAATCCTAAAATCCTTCAGTTTCAGAGTATTGCCTCTTGTGCTACTGTAGCATGTTTCTACTTCCGTATAATTTTGATACCCTTCATGTATTTACAATCAAACTGCTTTTCGAAATGGAAGAGACACCCTTTTATCCAGCACAATAAGATTGCTCGCTACAAGGACTCTCTCCCTGCACATCAGATCTGACCAGATAAATAATTCACTCTGCTATTATTGATTTTTACAAGCTTCGTCGTAATGTAACAGGAACACGTTCATTAGAGGGTTCCATTTCAATTCTTCATTGGCAAATAAACTGTAAAACACCTGCCGTTCTGACAAACTCACAAAGGTGCCTGAATATAACTCCTGCACAGACATTATTTACAGTTCTGATCTAATAGGAGTATGAAGGAAATTGTGCACACATTTAAATTACATCTTGTTTTATTTTACACAGCTGATCTATTCCCTTTCTGTCTTTTTTTCTTGGTTAGGTTGTGATAAACAACGTAGCGGGGAACTTTATTTCACCTTCCGAAAGACTTTCTGCAAACGCCTGGAGAACGATAACCGATATTGTTCTTAATGGCACAGCTTATATAACACTTGAGGTTGGGAAGGAACTAATTAAGGCAGGAAAAGGTAAGACCGGTATTGACCTTGATTTGACTTGACCTTTACCTCCCATTGCAACAAGCACATAGCTTTCAACTGCTATCAGAGTTTCTAGACAAAACATTTTAACATGTCCTAATATCTTGGTTTGCAATAGGAATAGGAATTCTCAATCTGTGATTCAGAAGGTAAGCAGAGCTCATCAAGATCTACATCATGCTTTACCCCATTTTTATTGGATTGGCATGTCATAACCGTGCTGAAATAATAGGTGTGAAAAACATACAATATAGAGCCCTACTCTGATGACTGGTATTATATGTGGAACTAGGATAGGGAAAGTACTTTGTGTATGCATAAAATGTAGCTGGCAATAAAAATAGTACATTTACTAATGCTGATTGCTGGAATAAATAAAGCAGTCTAAATGTTTTAAAATAAAATGTGCATTTATCCTAGAAGTTCTCTGAATAAGAGATTTGGGTGTCATTGCCATTTACCATGTTTTGTAGTAATTTCAATTACTTTTAACTTTATTTGAAAATATATAACTACTGTAATGATATCTGACTGAAGGCTCCTGGAAGAATTCTCCTGGTTTATTGTCTGGTTTAGCATAAATTATAATGTTAATATTATTGTGTATCTATTTAGTAAAAATGTATTCAGGACATATATAATTAAAGGAAATTTGATTATATTTAATGTGAACAGAATGTTATAGATGGGGAAAATTAGAGAAAAGCAGAGCTGACCGTTCCTTTCATACCCATTTGGGTTTTTGATATCAGAAATTGATGTATTTCACATTATTCTTTTCTTTGTTTATAACAGTGATTCCCAACCTTTATGTTTTATTTTTATACTGCGCACCCACTGCTAGAAAATGTTTGTTCTGCGCACCCCTAATTAATTAATTGTATTGCCTACTCGGCCTATTACTAACAAAACTGTTTAATCGATCCAATGCAGTATAGTGGCCTGATCTCGGGGTGGGGGGGGGGGGGGGGGGGGAGGGAGAGAGAGGGTGGGGGGAGCAAACACTTGTTAAGGCCCCAAACTGTTTATCGGTGCATATGCAAAACATTATGGGGAGCAACTTTGGAAGCTCCTATTGTAATTGACCGCTATACCACCAGTGCTAAGGTACAGTTTGGCGCCTTACTGAGTGTGCAGTCTCCACACTGGCACAGTAACCCTCTATACTGCCTGGGATTTGCCATTGTTTTATTTGACTAACCCCTTGACGACTTTTCACAGACCCATAGGTGCTCCCCAAATCCCTGCTAATCACTAGTTTATAACAAGCCAACATATTGTACAGCACAGTGGGTGTTAAGACAATAACCATAGAAGTATAATAACATACTGTCACAATAAGGGCCCTGCTCGAAGGATCTTGCCGTCTAAAACGAAGGAAGTAGAAAAAAAGTATACTGGGAGAGCGGCTCAGTGTGTTACGATAGGTTACTGTATTTGCCGTAAAGCTAGCGACTGGAGCACTCTCGTTCTGGTAACATGATAGGTGATAACATGATGGTACAGGAAGAAGGAGGTATATTGAGATATCAAGAGAATGTCACATAGTCTTCCTTAAATAAGTGAGTTTTCAGGGCACATTTTTAAATGGGTGAAGAGTGACATTGCCTGGAAGGTAATTCCATCTGTGTGGTGCAGACTGGGAACAGTATTGGATGTGAGAGGAGATCAGGAGGGCAGAATGTAGAGTGTGTGTGTGGAGGAGTATTTGGAGATGAGTTCTAAGATTTATCAAGGGGCCAGATTGTGGTGAGCTATGGAAATTAATCTTGAATATGATTCTTGATCATATTGGTAGCCAGTGCATGGGTTTATGTAGAGTAAAGGGAAAATATATTATATTCGTTGGATTAGATTTTTCTTTGTGTGATTCTAGAAGAGGTTTGTGGTATGCTTTGTGATGTACTCATAAACTGAAGGTGGGAACAATGATCCATAGCTATATTTCCAAGGTTTTGGGACATTTAATGGATACTTATATGGTACATTTCCCTTTTTTTTTTTTCCCTTTTAAATCCTCCATTGCCACCAGATACGAGTGGGTAACTGTTCCTCTTAGCTGGGGTTAGGGAAAAACTTTTACCTTTAAAATGAGATGTCCTACTTTCTGTAGTTCTTACTACTCTGTACATATCTTTGAATTTCTATTTCAATCCATCCCTCCCCTCCTGGCCGCCCTTGCATCACATCTTACCCAGAGTAAGTGTCCTGAAGCCCCCTGGGGAAAACCTCTCATCAAGAGTTTCTGACAGCTTGGTCAGGAATTCCTCCTGTATTTTTCTAATACATCCGGAAACTTCTGAACCCAGTGGTAATCCCACTTTGAAGCTACTTAGAAGCCCAGACAAGCTAAATCTAAATCCAGGCACTGTGCTGTCTGTGATATTACGCTTGTAGCCTCTGATATGAAGGATATATGTAGGGATTGCTTCAGAAAGCCATGTATACAACAACAAAAAACTAAAAGCCCCAATGCAACATCCAAATGTCAAAGTATATACAGTAGTTAAATACTTATCTGTTTGTCTTCTCATAAGTATGGATAAGTACTGTATAAGAAAGCCAACCTCAGAAGACATTCCCTACCAGCTGGCCCAGTAGTTAAACTGAATGAGTACAATGAAGCAGGCAACTTTTACTCTAACAAAAGGTCCATGTCTCAAACATCCCTGGATAAAGGAACATCATTTCAGTATGACATGCCTAGAGAAGATATGTCCTATTATGTGAAAGAAGATTGTCTTCTGAAAAAAGTGTAGAAGATCTTGTTTCCTTTTAATGTGGACAAGAGTATGAATATTGAAGAATCATGACAGGCGCTCAGAGTAGTTGATAAAGTATTCCTAGATCCTGGGAAAAATAATCAATGCTTTCCAGTTCAGCAGTCAGTCAATGCCATTATTATAGCAGAATGGTCAACACCTGAGAGAAGGAATGATCAGAAAGTTTACCAACATTTCTCCATTTTTGGAAGATGACAGTAAAAGCTGGGATTGTCCTCCAAAAATTGATGTCTCTGCAGCTAGAATTGCAAGAAAGACTACCATTCCTATGGACGTTGGAACGTCATTGAATGATCCGATGGATAGAAGAATGGAGAGGTCTTTTCAAAAACCATATGTCACAGCTTGTAAGAGATCTTCAATACACATGTATGAAGATGACACAATCTTATATGCACACAGCCTCTCCGACCTTACACACATACTTCAATCTGACTTTTTGAGACTTGAAAATTGGATTTCCAAAAACAAACTGTTTTTAAACAATGACAAGCCTGTAACAATGGTATTTAGGACCAAGGCTACATTTTTAAAGCTTCCAATGATTGAGCTCCAGATCAGAACCAATGCTAATACCACCCTAACTCCTATTACTAGTTTTAAATACTTGGGCATATGGTTTGACTCTCATTTAACATTTGGGATGCACATTGATACCCTGACATCCAAAACCTATGCCAAACTAGGTGTACTTTATAGTAACACATCCTCCATAAGTCTACTGGTCAGAAAGGGTATCACACAGCAGATGCTAATGCCAATTATCGTGCAATAAACCCAGTGAATACAAATAAACACTGATATCACTTATACTGCAACTCCATGGAACATGATCCTCCGAAGTGGTTACTCCTTGAAAAACCTCATGTAGAAAAGAAAGCACAGATGCATGCAATATGGTGCATTAACATTTTACTTTCATTGAGAACTTTATTGTAACATCATATCTGAAGTAATTCCGTCATATTTACTAATAGCTGAAAGACGTCTTCTAGACACACCACAACTAAAAGACGTCTTGGGAAAGCTGTCTCCCATCTTAACTGAAACCTGATAGGTCGACTTAAAAGCTGCATGTAACACCTTAGAATTATGGCACAGCAATGGAACGTTAGGCCTAATCATTATAAATGCGTATTTGATGATTTATATGAAGTTGTAATATTTGTTAGTTGATTTAAATAAATATGATTAAAAAAAGTATTGTACGTCTATTATATTATACTTGTATTTTACATAAAATATTAAATAATAGTGCTGACTCCTAAACAAATTATATGGCCTAAATTGTGTTTCACATCTACTATATATTTGTGAAAGCACTGTATGTTTGTCTGCATGGCCTGTGTCCCTAGCGGCAATCTCATTGGTCCCTTGGGCCGCCCGCCCCCGCACACCTCTCATTGGCCTCACACACTCACACCACCCCCTTGGCCCGCCCCCCACACCTCTCATTGGCCTGAGGCAGAGTGACGGGCCAAAGGTCCAAAACACACACACACACACACACACACACACACACACACACACACACACACACACACACCTCTCTCTGTCCTCTCCCCCCCCATCACACTCACATCCCCCCCTCCCCGGTGCTCCACTCACCTCCACTCACCTCCCTCCCACTCCACTCCATTCCCTCCCGCTCCACTCCCTCCCCGGCGGGGGCACACGCGGCCACCCAATAGGCGCCCGGAAGCCGCTCCACTCCCTCCCGCTCCACTCAACTCCCTCCCGCTCCACTCCCTCCCCGGCGGGGGGACCGGCGGGGGGACACGCGGCCACCTAAGACGCGCCCGGAAGCCGCTCCACTCCCTCCCGCTCCACTCCCTCCCGCACTTACCTCCCTCCCACTCCACTCCCTCCCGATCCACTCCCTCCCCGGCGGGGGCACATGCGGCCAGCTAAGACGCACCCGGAAGCCGCTCCACTCCCTCCCGCACTCACCTCCCTCCCACACTCACCTCCCTCCCACTCCATTCCCTCCCGCTCCACTCCCACCCTGGCGGGGGCACACACGCCCACCTAATAGGCGCCCGGAAGCCGCTCCACTCCCTCCCACTCCACTCACCTCCCTCCCACTCCACTCCCTCCCGAACTCACCTCCCTCCCACTCCACTCCCTCCCGATCCACTCCCTCCCCGGCGGGGGGACACGCGGCCACCTAAGACGTGCCCGGAAGCCGCTCCACTCCCTCCCGCTCCACTCCCTCCCGCTCCACTCCCTCCCGCTCCACTCCCTCCCACTCCACTCCCTCCCGATCCACTCCCTCCCCGGCGGGGGGACACGCGGCCACCTAAGAGGCGCCCGGAAGCCGCTACACTCCCTCCCACTCCACTCCCTCCCGCACTCACCTCCCTCCCGCACTCACTTCCCTCCCCACTCACCACCCTCCCGCACTCACCTCCCTCCCGCTCCACTCACCTCCCTCCCCGGCGGGGGGACACGCGGCCACCTAAGATGGCGGCGCCCCGAATGACCCCCTTCCTCCCTCGCGGACTAACTAAGATGGTGGCGCACGGAAGGAGAGGTGGCGTGTGTGTGTGTCTCACTGTGTGTGTGTGTCTCACTGTGTGTGTTTGTGTGTGTGTGTCACTGTGTGTGTGTGTCTCTCACTGTGTGTGTGTCTCTCACTGTGTGTGTCTGTCTCACTGTGTGTGTGTCTCACTGTGTGTGTGTGTGTCTCACTGTGTGTGTGTGTGTGTGTGTGTGTGTCTGTGTGTGTGTCACTGTGTGTGTGTCACTGTGTGTGTGTCTCTCACTGTGTGTGTGTGTGTCTCACTGTGTGTGTGTCTCACTGTGTGTGTGTGTCTCACTGTGTGTGTGTCACTGTGTGTGTCTCACTGTGTGTGTGTGACACTGTGTGTGTCTCTCACTGTGTGTGTGTCTCTCACTGTGTGTGTGTCTCTCACTGTGTGTGTGTCTCTCACTGTGTGTGTGTCTCTCACTGTGTGTGTCTCTCACTGTGTGTGTGTGTCACTGTGTGTCTGTGTCACATGGGGGGCAGGAGGGGAGAGAGAGGGGGGAGCGGAGAAACATACAGGGGGAGTGGAGAGGAGAGACCCGGAAATTTTAACCAACCCACCCCCCTCCTGTCCACTCTCCCCCCCCTCCTCCTCCGTTTAGACATACCACACTATATTTATTTTTCCTTTGCATATATATATATGGTGACACCTGCGCTCCCCACAAGCTTCTCTTCAACATTCAAGAAAGGAGAAAACTGGAACTTCTCCAAAGAGGGTTGAGCAGCAAAGTTTGCCATTATTATCATATTTGAGCACACTTATATATATCACATATCTTTATTAATTGATTTATTTATTTTCACCTTCATTAGTAGCGCCTCACAATTTCTGTTTTGCCCCGGTGTGACTTGCCCGGCAGGGATGTCAGCATGACTGCAACGTGTTCATGGTGAGGGGCCTTCTTCCTGCAGCCGGCTCTGATGCGACCTACGGCCTTCCCGGACAAACATGCGGTCGACTTAGGCGGCCGAGACGACTACTACTACCTCAACCGCGGAGGTTCCAGTGGGCCCGTGGGCTCAAGAGGACGCTCCAGGTGCCCCGTTCGCTTTGGTTCCAGAGATGGAACCAACTTGGGATGACCAACTGAGTAAGGTGACTGCCCAGGGTGAGGAGGGGCCACTGGCGTTAGTGGCGCAGGAGCTGGAACGCTGCCTGCTTATAGCCACAGATGATGACGAGATGCTCCGGTATCTTTCCCCCATGAATGTGCCCCTGCCCTCTTCAGGAGAAAGCAGCGGTCAAGTGTACCCATACCGACGCTGTGGAGGAAAAGTTTAACTGTGGTGCGGATCCACGGTGGAGTCCGGCATCAACGACGTCTACATTACGCCAAGCATTGTTGCGGCCTGAGCGTTGGAGGAGCGTACCGGATGTTGAAGTTCCCAGTGTCCGGAGAGTCCCAGGGTTCCAGCGTGTCAGCGAAGTGGTCCGAGCCCATCTCCTTACCCCAGCAGGACCCAATGGCGACTTCCGGCGAGGAGGTACCGGCACGGGTGACTACAATCCATTTGGGCGGAGTCCGGATGTCGACGCACTTCCGGTGCGGGACCTCGATCTCCACTCGGATCCCTTGAGACCGGATCCAGATGATGTCATCCTGAAGGCATCCGATTCCCGCTCCGGTGAGTACCGCTTTGACCAAAGCTGACATTGACTGGTACCAGGACCATGTAATGGGCCGGGTCGCAGGAAACCTGTGGACCCAGATATTGTGGCTGTTTATATGGTGCCGGGTAGGGCTGGGGTCCGGACAGGGAACTCTGACCGGGACATTCAGAACTTTAAGGCCCTAGCACCTACCACTGTCAGCTCTTCACACATGTTGGCGCGGGCCAAGAATGGTAAGAAAAAGGCCCATAGCTGCAAGAAGACCCTAAAGCCTTCTCAGGACTGGCGGGACTGGGACTTTGATCTGGGTTCTGAAGAGGATGAGACTGCTGAGTGTAGTCTCTGTAGGGGGTAAATCTACAGTCTCTTGTCATACCGAGACCTCAGGGTGATCGTCCAAGGTTACCACCGATTCAGAATCAGTAAAGGCTGCGCCTGTTATATCACTTCCATGTTGGGACCCCATGTTCCAAGGGTGTGTCCCATATTTGCACTGAACTAGGTTCTTGTTAATTAATGGGGACCTGGTAGACCACTGGTGGGCAGAGGGGGAGTTTAATCTAGAGGAGACTGCAGAGGCCCTTAGGAGGAGGGAGCATGAGATCAGGTTGGGCATAGTACAGCCCAAGGGCATAGTGGTTAACCTCTACGAACAGCCTACCCAGGAACCACAGTTCTGGGTATTACCAGGACAGACAGAGGGCCACAAGCTCACAAAGATTAGCCGGGCAGAACGACTTCTTGTACAGAGGTACAGGCAGTCACATGGGTTCGAATATCTATACATCCCTGAACCCATTATGAGGGAAATAAATGAGAACAGGGAGCAGTGGCTGAAGGAGGTTATCAGGGATTACTTAACCACCAAGGATAGGTTCTCAATGTACCACACGGAGGATAGGGTTTCATACCTCATGGGGGTGTGGAAAGTGGGGCACTCAATATACTTTGACAGGATAGAGTACTTGTCAGCGGCACCCAAAAAGGGTATTTTCAGTGATGTACCTGACCTATCGGGTACACTGGTAAAGAAGCGTGACCCATATCACTATTACTAAGGGTAGTCAGGTTCTCCAACGTTGGGAGTGACCAGTGTCACTGTGGTTACAGAAACTGCATATACAGTATGTCCAGCTGCACATATGAATTGTCATACAATGTGATATTATCTACTGGCAATAACCTGTTGTTATTGTTTCAGGTTAGCAGCTGATAGATGGTACACCAAATTTGGGTCCAAGTGGGGACATGGGATTTCCACCAGAGAGAGAGTGTAGCCATATCTGGTTTTGGCTACCAGTCTGCCCTCCCTGTCATGTAAGCCCTGGTAACAGTGCAGGCAGTGACAGGATCAATCCTGGGGTTTCCCCACACAAGCAGCTCCCTTGAGTGACGTAGGAGGAGGGACTAAGCCTGTGTTCAGCCCAATCCTGGATTCAGATCTGGTACCTTCCTCCCTTGTACTTAAGGGGATGCACTACTAAATGCAATCAGTTGCCTCTACCATTTAGAGAGACAGGTAATCACACAGGTGTGCATTACGCATTTCCACTTACTGTCCTCTCCCCTTGGGGGAGATTGAGTGACATTCTACTAAAGGACCAGGGAAGAGTAAGGACTGCTTCAGGTGCCCATGGGACCATCCAGAGGTTGAAGACCTGTTTGAACTGTATTGGGCAGAAGCCTGTGTTATACAGTGCTGAAGCAGAGGAATAAACCGGTTTCAGTTAATCATACTCCTGCCTAGTGTGCAATCTTTCTGGGGGAGTGGAGTAGTTCTTCTGTAGAAGATTGCCTTCATACATCTAGACCCTGCAGCAGATGAAGACACTGTACTGTCAGAGATGAAGACCAGTGAAGTACCCCAGAAGCCTGTCCAGAGACCTCTGTGAGCCAACAGATAGTCACCACTACACACCATTGTCACGGTAGGGCAGGCCAAATACACCTTTATATTTAAGGGATCAGTCACAAGGCAAAACAGGCAGTAAAATAAATTGTGGTTTATTCGGATAAGACCTCGGAAACACACAGAAATACAAGAAACAGAGAATATACACACTTACTGGGGTCTGGGGAAGGAGATCTACAGTTTCCTAGTTGCAAGGCGCCTGCTTCCACAAAGGCTTACCTTGATAGGACTCTGGTTCTGGGCTCCTGGACCGAAATCCAGCCTGCTGGCTAGGCCTCCCCATGCTTCCCTATGTGAATAGCTCTTTCACAGAAGCACCTTTGAGAGGCCCGCCAGCAGCTGCTTGTCTTCCAATCTCCAACGAGAGAGAGAGAGAGCTGCTTTTACTGCACGCTCTTATATAGGCTGGATTCCTATCTAAATAATTGAGGAGTGTAATAGCCAATTACAGCAGGGATTGAAATTACGCATTCACTGATAGGAGTGATAAATTCAAAATTTGCCAATGGAAAACATGCTTATGAGTTTTGACATACAGGGCCGTTTTTAACTAGCCCCAGACCCCCTGCTGTCAAGGCTCCAAAATGTCTAGTAAAACAAAGACTGTATACTCTGAATATCCTGCTCACCAAATGTTTTTCCCCCTCTGCCATTCCTCTCCTCTTTGAACTATGGATTCTATGCAAACTAGCTAGCATCTTGACCTATGCCTGTGCTTTCTGTATAGAACCTTATAGTAAACATTAAAACACAATATAAAGTACACTTCCTTACAGAATATACTTTGGGGGACCTTATACTTATAAGGGAAATAACTTGGAGAGATTTGGGCTCGAAATCCCTATCTGAGCTGGGGCATTGAAATGCTAATTCACAGGTAATTCACGTGCTAATTCACACTGCCTTTTGTCACCAACCTGGGTTTAAATCACAGGACAAACACAATGCATTGCAGTTTTAAGACCAGTTTTAAGACCAACATTTAGACCCAAGACCCAAGGGTAGCCAGCCAAGCTCCACCTTTATTAATGAACCAACCATGTAATGGCAGAATCTTCCAGAGGGTGGGGGAAACTCCGTTATTTTTATATATATATATATATATATATATATATATATATATATATACACAGCTTAACTCCGTTATAGCGCGATCCGCTATAACGCGAATCACTTATAACGCGGTATTCACGTGACTCCCGTTTATAAATGTTTTTTTGGGGGGGGTTTGGCCAAAATTGGGACAAAACATTAATAAAAGCTTAAAATAAAATAAAAACACAAACCCACCAAACAGCACAATAGAACAGAAGAATACTGTATAAGTGAATAGGACATAAGCTGAAGATCTCCTACCTCTCCTCTTTATGGGATTGTGCTGCCTCTGCCACTGCTCTGTGGGTGGCTGTGGGCGCTATTTGCGGGTTGTGGGTTCTGTGCGCTCTGTTGGAACTCTGTGTGCTGTGTGAGTTCTGGGCGCTGTGGGCGCTCAAGGCCATGATCACAAAGCACCCTAGCACTTCAAAGGCCAGCATCTTTCATGTTAACCGAAAGACCACACAGAATTAATTACCAAAAGACCACACAGAATTACCCCCCCCTGCTCAAACAGTACCCCCCCTGCTTACAGTACCCCCCCTCTCACAGTATCCCCCCTGTTCACAGTACCCCCCCTGCTCACACAGTAACCCCACCTGCTCACACAGTAACCACGCCCCCTGCTCACACAGTAACCACGCCCCCTGCTCACACAGTACCCCCCTGCTCACACAGTACCCCCCTGCTCAAAATATCCCCCCTGCTCAAAATATCTCCCCCTGCTCAAAATATCCCCCCCTGCTCACAATATCCCTCCCTGCTCACAGTACCCTCCATGCTCACAACCTCCCCTTGCTCACAGCTCCCCTTGCTCACAGTACCCTCCTGCTCAAAATATCCCCCCTGCTCAAACAGTATCCCCCCTCTCTACTCTCACAGTAACCCCCTCCTCAAACAAGGTGTTCTGTGGGCGCTCTGTGCACTCGCTGCACTCGGTGCGGGCTGAGGGCTGAGGGCCGTGTGTGCGCGGTTTGTTTAATGTGGGCTGCCTGTTCCCCCTGCTCCTCTGCGGTTCCGGCGTTTAATGTCCTAGCGGGGTCATTTGACGTCACCGCATGGCAACGTGACCCCGCGGGGTCATTTGACACCAGTAACCATGGAGACGCACTAAATGTTCAACATAAACATTACATAAAAGTTTATTAAAAAGATTACATATTGAACAATAAGCAACACAAATGAAGTGATAACATATATAATACAACATAAAGTATGTAAAATAGAATAAAACATTGTAATAAAGTGACACCTAAAGAAACCTCTGACCCCCTCTGCTCAGGGTTATCTCTGTCATTATTATCCTACAACACACTGTCCTGTCGTCTGAGAGCTAGTAAAATACTGTACTCACGAACTGTACTTAAGCCCTCCAGATCAGTTGTTAAAAGCCTCAGGTTTTCAACACTAGGAAAAGGCATACTGAAGACCCCTGGCAGGTAGAAATGGTGGAAACTTCAACCAAACGTAAGAAGTTTACTGTACAAGAAAAAATTGCTGCGCTTGATAGAATAAAATCTGGAGTCACGCAAATGCAAAGTGGCTAGGGACCTGGGACTGAATAAGTCTACAGTTTGCGGATGGAAAAAGGTGGAGGAGAAACTTTGTGATGCAGTTAAATCCATAGAAACAGACGATGGACTGAAACGTAATCGTTTGCGTGAACCTAAAGACAGCCAGTTGGATAAAGCTGTTTTTCAGTGGTTTGTCCAAGAAAGATCCGAAGGCACGCCTCTGTCTGGACCCCATCTGCAAACGCAAGCTAAAAAGTTTCACAACCAACTTCACGGCAATGCTTCAACCTCCTTCACGGCAAGTAGTGGATGGCTAAATCGCTTTAAAAGGCGACATGGAATAAGGAAAACCGCTATATCAGGAGAGATATGTTCAGCTGACGATGAAGCTGCATGCTCGTACCCTGCCCAGCTTCAGAAGATAATTGAAGATGGTGGCTATACCGCAGAACAGGTTTATAACTGCGATGAGACCGGACTGTGTTTCAAAACGCTACCGAATACCACTCTGGCCTGTAAGAATGCCGAACAGCGTAAACAAGGATTTAAACAAATGAAAGACAGAGTGACCGTACTTTTTTGTGTGAACCAAACTGGAAATCACAAACTGAAGCCACTTTGTATTGGCAAGTTTAAATCGCCACGGTGCTTCCACCATGTGAATATGGGTACTATGCCTTTTTCGTATGACTTTAGCAAAAATGCATGGATGACTGACAGTATTTTCGAAAGGTGGTTTCATCAACAGTTCGTACCAGAGGTTCATAAACACTTACGGCAACAAAGGTTGGATACAAAAGCTTTGTTGTTACTTGATAACTGCCCTGCACATCCCCCGGCCGATAGCCTAATAAGCCGAGATGGAAAAATACGTGTCAGCTACTTGCCCAAGAACATCACATCCAAAATACAGCCACTGGATCAAGGCATTATTGCAACCTTTAAGATGAACTTTTGGAAAACGCTGATACATCGAATAATCACAAGTGATGATTCAGTTACGACATTTTTAAAGAAAATGAATCTAAAAGAAGTTTTTTATATTGGTGGTGAAGCATGGAAAGCAGTCACACAAATGTGCATTTCGAAATGTTGGCGAAACATAACAGGTGCACGTCTGGTACCGGCTAACGTTGAAGTCGCCAGTGACAGTGAAGAAGATGATGACTTTGAGGGTTTACGGAGGAAGAAGTCACCGCCGCCAATCTGTTATTTGCAAGCTATATTAATGAAGGCCTCACAGAACAGGAAATGGCCAATGCAGAACGAGTACTGGAACCGTTCATTGATACGGAAAGTGGGGCTACGATTGACTCTTGGGTAGATGGGGACAGCAGCTGTCCTACTTATGATCATATGACAGACTCAGAAATAATTCAAAACCTTAGTAGTGAAAATAAAGATTTGGATACAACTGAAGATGATGAGGACGAGGAACCAGAGCCGCCACCTAAGATCACAGAGGCGCTCGCAGGATTGCAAACAGGACTTAAATTTCTAGAGACAGAAAACATAGATTCAATTACAATTTTGCAATTAAAACGAATGATTGAAATCGTTAAAAAGAAGAAAAGAGATGCACTGAAACAGACAACCCTCAATAGTTTTTTTTAAAGTGTAATCTCAAGCTGTTTTGATTATGTACAGTATGTTTTTTGTTGTACAGTTGTTACATGAACACAGAGTGCATTACACTGTTTTCACTTTACTTAAGAATTACAGCCCCATTGTTAATGTTAAAACAGCAATGTACAGTAACTGGAATGTTACATGTGTAAAAGCAGTTGCGAGTTCAGTACTGTATCTACAGTACATATGTGTTTTTGTGTGTGGAGCAAAATGTTATTTAACGTACAGTACTTTATTTATGAGTAATGTACAATACGATAATTGGTGTTTTAAATACAGTACTTTATTGTAGAATGCATCAATAAAAGTGTTAATACAATTGTGCATTTTCTGTATTTTTATTCTATTGCTGTGGTTTTAAACACACACCGACACACTGTCACACACACTGTCACACACACAAAATGACACTGACACACACCCTTACACACACACACACTGACACACACACAGTGACACTGACACACACCCTTACACTTAAACACACACACACTGACACACACAATGACACTGTCACACACCCTTACACACACACACACACACTGACACACCCACACACACTGACACTAACACTGTCAAACATACACTGTCCGCCCATACTGTCTGTGTAGTGTTTCGTCATAGCCATGAACAGCGAATGTGTCTGGATGTGAAGAGAGCATTGTACATGGCTCATGAAAACAAAGCAGGGACGCCACAGTCTCTTCTTTGAAACCCGATCCAATGCACATGCGCAGTACTTCGTTGTGATCGTAACACAGCAGTGATATGCTGGGCATTCCTAAAACTAACAGAGACCGGGAGCAGAGCTGCCAGATGCCAGGTAAGAGCTGTGTGCAGTTGCCACTGCCCCACCGGGTCTGGGAACGCTGGGAGAGTTCTCAGCTTTCCCACTCCGGCAAACGCAATAGCACTGATGCGGTGGCCCTTTTTTAAAAAAATTAAAAAATTGCGGCGGCCATTTTGTTTTTTCGCGACCCCGTTAACGCGGTGGTCTCGGGTGGCCCCCGAGGACCGCGCTATAACGGAGTTAAGCTGTATACATATATATATATATATATATATAGATATATACTTATACCAGTGTCGACATAACCTTTTCATACATTTGCTCGCCCGGGCGAGTGGATTTAAATCATGGCGAGCTCCTATTGGCCCAAGCAGCACACGTTTGGTACTAGGTGGCGAGTAGATTTTTTTGTGTTGGCGAGTAGATTTTTTGGTGATTTGTCGACCACTGTTATATATATTTATATATAGTGTTCGACAACCTATACATTTGCGCACGCCGGCGAGTGGATTTAACATCGTGGCGAGCTCCTCATTGGCCCAAGCAGCACACGTGAGTTTTTGATGATTTGTCGACACATGAATATATATATATATAATATATATATATATATAATATTATATAAATATATATATATATATATATATTATTATTATTATATTATTATTTTATTTATTTATTTATTTATTTATAAATGTTTTTCCCAGGAAGTAATACATGTGAGAGTTACACTCTCGTTTTCAAGTATGTCCTGGGCATAGTTAATATGACAAATAATACATGGTTACAAATACGTTACATAACATGAACAGGGTATACATTATATACAACAACCATTGCATGCACAGTTTAGAGAAGATGATATTATATATATATGTGGTAACATAGTCTGGCGGCAGTTACCTCTTTTCCTCGGGCCTTTCCTCTGTAGTCCTTGTTAGGAGGCAGTGGAAGGGTACTTCATTCTTAGGCCGGCTGTGTGGTACTCGCCTTGAATGATGTCATCAGTATCAAGGGGAGGTCTGCTACAACTTTTGAGGATGTCAATTGAGGGTGGATATTGGTTGGAACGCCCCCTGGTGTGTGGGGCCAATCTGTATTCGGCTCTGGCTTGCTATGAGTCAGAGTTAGAGACACTCACCAAAGATATACCAAATTGGGACATCCTCTCAAATTAGTCAAGTTGAGTTCTGGAAGAGTTAGTGAGCAGATAGAAGAGAGAGAGGTCTCTCCCTCCCACCCATGAGAGGCTGGGAGGGAGGGGAATTATGCTGCTCAGGGCAGAGCTCTGAATTAGGCCTCGGACATGGTCAAAAAGACTGTGCTGAGGCGCGCTGAGGGGAAACATTATCCCTATCAACACGGCTTTAGACAGCGCTTCTGCACGCTTCCGCAGGTGTGCGGAGGCGTGTGGAATTTCGGCCAACAGACAATTTTTAGATTTCCCGCTGAGGGAAACGCAGGGCCGGTCACGTGACTGCCAGAAGCCAATGGCAGTCTGTGATGTCGGTGATGTGGCGCGCTAGCCCCGCCTCCCGCTCCGCTCCAGGCGCCCCACGCAAGCCCCCACCCGGCACACATAGCGCGCTCGCTGACGCTCATTCGAGGGACAAGAAAAAATCTCTGCTGAGCAGGAGAGCATGAGCATCAGCGCTGCCCAGCACTCCTCCCTGCACCATGTCCCAGGCCTTAGACAACATGGAGAGAAATAGGCAGAGGAGGATGAGAAACATGTGAACCCTTCTATTCTCTATACTGGAGTTGCCTGTAAATAAAGCACAGAAAAGATATGCTGTGGGTGTTCCTGTCTCTGAGAATGAAGGCGTGTCAGTAGGGGTCCATCCCTGAAATTACAGGGGATCCTGCTGGCTGGAGGCACTGCACCAGAGATACAGGTATATCTGTCCTTCCTGTCCTGCTTTCCCCCACACCCACCGCGAGCGCTCAGCCTCCTGTTACCAGCAGGTCAAAAAATAGCACCAGAGTAGCTGAAAAGAGGCACCACCCCCAATCTCACTTAGGGGGGGGGGGGGGGGTATGATGGGCTATATATATATATATATATATATATATATATATATATATATCCACTGAAGTTAAATTAACTGCCTGGGTGCAGACTGCAGCAAAGGTAATCTGTTTAAACGTATAATTTAAATACATTTGATATTTTTCTCAAAGACCTGGCGTGTGTTTATAATGTGTGTGTGTGTGGTACAATATATATATATATTTATTTATTTTTAAATACTTTGTAGGCTGCTGTCAATACACCGTTACACATGACTTGCTCTGCTCCATACCTAATCTGATTGATCAAACTTTAGGAATGCTATGTGAAATAGTATTGTAAGAATAAGTTTTCAACCTCTTTGTATGCGTCTTAGGAAATCCTCAGGCATATTTTTGTAAATGTGTACGTGGTTCATGACTCAATTTATTGCACTTAGATTAAAGTAAGTTCCCCACTTTACATTTTGATTAGCTGAATCAGTTTACTAAGTTTCCACAGAGGTATTACATTGTGAATAGATGTCCTTTAGGCAGATCTTGTTTAATTAAAATTGTATTGCTAACTTTTTTTTTTATTAATAATTTAACCGTGAGTAGGATGAGAAATAGAAAACCATCACAAATCTTTCTTTTTTTAAATGCTAATATAAAGTTACTAAAACATTTGAAACTACTGCATACTACTAAAGTTTGGGATTTATAACTCTATGAAAGTTACATGGTTGATACATATACAAACACTGAAAAAAGAAGGGAACAGCGCAAAGAAAAACCTCATAGTGTATTAAATTCAAAAAATCAATTTATAATTAAAGGGTGAGATTGCAAGTACATCAAATATAAAATCACACAGCATGACATGTGTGGGACATGTTACCCATCTGTAGACAGCCGATCACTCTCGCAATGCAGAACTTGCAGTCTTTTCCTCTCACAGCAGTGGTGGAGGTTCGCGTGGTTCAGCTGGCTGCAGATCACTCAGCTGTTGCAGAGGCACGCCTGGATCACTCAGCTGTTGCAAGGCAGCCTGGTCACTCAGCTGTTTGCAGAGGCACGTCGGATAAGCTTTAAGGTCTTAGCTGATATTTCTCAGTTTTCCACAAACGAAACGCGGTAGGAGTGGGCGCATCCTTCTACTAATTATGTCTGTAACCATTGGGGTATTCTCTATCACACTATTTGCTGGGGACCTGTTTTCCTCTGTGCCTTTTCGCCGGTTTTGCGCGCATAACGAGAAGAAACAAAGACACTGAGACACTACCGGACACCAGCTGATGACGTCAAGACGCCCTGTGCACGTGCACGTGTTCAGGAAGCGGACAGGACTCCAGCCAAGTCTGCAGTGTGGCGCACCTCCGCCGCCTGGTACTAGGAGGGATCCCCAATACACAGTAAGCCTGATCCAGGCGTGCCTCTGCAACAGCTGAGTGATCCAGGCGTGCCTCTGCAACAGCTGAGTGATCTGCAGCCAAGCTGAACCACGCGAACCTCCACCACTGCTGCGAGAGGAAAAGACCTGCAAGTTCTGCATTGCGAGAGTGATCGGCTGTCTACAGATGGGTAACATGTCCCAAACATGTCATGCTGTGTGATTTTATATTTGATGTACGTGCAATACTCACCCTTTAATTATAAATTGATTTTTTGAATTTAATACACTATGAGGTTTTTCTTTGCGCTGTTCCCTTCTTTTTTCTGTATTAGCTTGGAGTGCTGAGCCCTCTATTTTGAACAGCTGCATCAAACCTCATCTTTACAAGGTTGTATTCACTTTATTATGTTTTGAGTCACTTCACTTTTATTTATCATTTCCATATATGAGCGCAGTTTTTTTGTATATACAAACACTTTCTTGTTTTCCTCTTAAAAATATGGTCAAATTGAATGATCCCATAGTTTGTAGTTAGTCTCTTCCTCTTCAAAGCTATATGTATAAATTTGTATAACGGTACTGGCCACTTTCCCAGTAGCACTCCAGTTGACACAATTAAAATATGATAAAATATGTTAAAATGATGGCCAATGTTACATGGAAAAGGAAAAACTGTAAAACCCTGCAAAAACCAATAAAAGATTGAAAAACCTATAAATAATACTGTTGGACAGGGTTTCGGACTTGCTAAGATTGTGTATGGTTATATAGACCCACCAGTGTTACCAGCTCTTTCAGAATTAGCCAGACAGTGCAGGGCGATGAGATATGAAGTTTCACATGTGCATTAAACGGGGATATAAATAATGGGCAACTGCATTTCCAATAGATTGTATATACAGTAGGAGTATAGAGATGGAAGGCAGGCAGATCAGGGGGAAGTAGCAATAGTTAAGTTAGGAAATAATGAGTGCGTGCATGATAGTTTTAATTGTAGAGCAACACCCGGAAACAGTGTATTCTGGCGATGTTGCAAAGATTAAAATAGGCATGAATGGGGAGAAGTACAGTGTGTCAAATATTCTACCTAGGTAACGTGCTTGGAGACTGGATAAATGGTAGTGTTATTGGCTGTGCCTGGAAATTGAGCTTTTGGGCCAGGTTTTGGTGGGAATATGATGATCTCCGTTTTAGATATGAAACTTAACATATGACATAGGGCCATCCAGCATGAAATAGCAGAGACACAATGTGACGGTGAGGGGGTAACCAGGCTCAATTATAAAGGTTAAGCCCACCTGGTTACCCCTGATCCATGTTTAAAGTTCCTAGAGTGTCCGCTCTTGGACCTGACTGTCGTATGTGCATCACTGTGACAATTATGCGACAATACAATATTTTTGCGTTTTTTCCTTTCCAGGAGTGCTAGCCAGAGGAGCTTGCTGGGCTATGAGTTTTAGGGTGTGTTTTGCGGAGAAACTTCTTTCAGATAGTGGCTATGTATCGGGGTTCCCAAGTTATTGGATACCCCAAAGATGTACCCGTGAATCAGGTAAGATTCTCAGGCACATTGAAGCACAGTGCTCCTGCAAAATCCTACCCTGGAAACGTTCTTGCGACTCACCGCCAGGGTTCCCTGCTTCAGCACAAACAGGAAAGGTAAAAAGGGCATCAGGGATCAAGGTATCCCCAGAACGGTCCTGGGGTCCCTAGCAATAAGGTGGGATGCCCTGTTCCTGCCCAATTCACCCTGAATCTGGTACAGGGGATCAGGGGGTGCTCCAGCTATGTATATGTGTTCCAGGACTTTCATGACTACCACCCGGTCATAGGAAAGGGCTCCAACACACGTCAGTCATTAACATTTAGTTCTAAGAAAGTTTATTTAGTTATCCCGATCCCAGTAAGTGTGTTTTCAGTGCAAATTGTGTTACATTGTGTGTATGTCTTTTCGTGGAATAAATATATTTTACCTCCTTGTCCTGCTCAATCAAATGAGCCCGGTATAAAAGATGTTAATACACCTAGTCTCCCGTGACACACAATCAGTGACTTGGAGGTGGATGTCAGGAGCAAGCTTAGGAGTTAAAAAATCTGATTATATTGTTATCTGCATAGAGGTGATATTTGAAGCTAATGAGATCACCAAGAAAAAGTGTTCATAAAGAGAAAAGGAATGGTCCCAGGACAGAGCCCTGTGGCCTTGTGACAGGAGAAGAGTTAGAGCTAGCAAGTAGAAGAACGTAGAAGTAACGGTTAGAAAAACAAGCAGAGTAATGTATAATTACCTTCATCTTATCTTGATCACTTCCCTCTCCGTCATTTTCATACCCATTCCTTTTTTAAGTTATGTACCCCCCGCCCATATCATTCTTTGCACACAGAAAAAATGTGAAGAATTTCAGAAGTATTGAGGGTGTCAAATGTAACAGAGGTGTCGAGCAAAATTGGATTGACGTAGGGCCCTTGAGATTTGGCAGTGTTGGTAATTAGCTACTTTGGTGAGGGTAGTGTCAGTGCAATGAGTGGCTCAGAAGCTAGATTGCAATGGGTTTAAGAGAGTATGAATGTTGAGGGAAATTAAGATAGGATGCAAAAGAAAGGCTAGAGTCGGGGTGAAAGTTAGAGGGAGAAGTATGATAAAAAATGTATTGTTTTTGAGGATAGTTGTGCTACAGTATTGTTTGAAAGTAGAGGGAAAGCTGCCTGAGCAGAGGGGGGAGTTGAAAATGTGTGTAAGTATAGGGAGTTGAGAGTAGGAGGTCGGATAAGGTGAGAAGGCAGTAAAAGTCTCCCATGGGGAGGTTGGGGGTGTCAAACGAAAGGAAGAAGGAACGCCGGGATTCAAAGACAGACAGAAATTATGAATGGGGGCCTGTAGAGTTATGTAGTCGATAGATGGCAGCCTATAATCAAAGATATAATTAAACAGGCCTATAGGCGAGCCAAATTCACAATGAGATCCTCTCTTTTGGCAGAAAGGCTACTGGTTGAAAATAACCAAATGACACTAAGATTTATAGGAATGCTTAACAGCACCAGAATCGGCACCATACAGTACTACAAAAACACTGGTACATTTTACTTCAAGATCCAGGAATCAGAAGTCTGTAGTGGTGGACCTAAACTTAGATGGTTAAAAAAATCTCAGACTACCTGGTACAAAGTCATTTTGAGCCTCCAAAAAATGAAACATGGATCGTTAAACATAAGACGAATAGATTATATAGATACTCGCACTGTAAGGCTTGTAAGTTCATGCTGCCAAGCAAAATGTTTGAGAATGGAGATCACTCTAGATCCTTCCCGATTTGTGAGTTTATTAACTGCAAAATGCTGGGCGTAGTATACTTGGCAACATGTACATGTGGCAAGATGTACTGTATGTAGGGAAGAACTGCCGTAAGTTCAGGCGACGGGTGCTTGAACGTGGCATGTCATTACAATACATCAAGGTGATGTCAATGGGGGCTATGCACTAAGCTCAATGGGTTTGCGTTCTGATGTTCAAAAAAAGCACGTCCGTTAAAAAGTGAGGCCGGGAACGCGATTCACTAAGACCTTGAGCCCATTTTTTAACGTACGTGCTCAAAACACCCACAGCGTACGTGTTGCTTTTTTTCCCCCTGCTAGCGTTCTTAAACTTCACATACGCTAGCTGATAGAAAAAAAAAAAAGCTGCATGTAACATTTGCATGGAGATTTGCCATCTCCATGCAAGGCTGTTACAGGCGATCGTACACTAATTAAAATCATTTTAATAATAGTGTACATGAGCAGGGGGTCTCCGGAGCTGAACCGCATTGGTTTCAGGTCCGAGGACCCCCTACTTCAGGCGATACAGGCCCCGTTATGGGGTGCCGGTATCCCCTGCAGAATTTAAATGTCCAGGTCACGTGACGCGGAAGCTTGAAACTGCAGGGGATACCGGCACCCCATAAAGGTGCCTGTATCTCAGGAAGCAGGGGGTCCCCGGACATAAAACCAACGCGGGTCAGCTCCGGAGACCCCCTGCACATCCACACTATGAAACACATGTATATTAAAAAAAGATTTAACAAACATCAATACACAACCCCCCCCCCCCTCCGCCCAAACCCATACAGTACAGAAATGTGCAAAATTACTATTATCCAGATATGGATAATAGATTATTTGTCCATTATTAAACACTGCATTAGCATACCTAAATAAAGTAAATTAAAACAGTAGCCAGCTAATCCAATGAATACAAGCAATAACAACATCAACAATGAATTAATTAAACCATTAACCAATGATACCAATTAATTCCTAAACCCACTCAAAATGAATAGTAACACTAACCAATCAAACCAATGAATTACTACAACATTAATGAATGTAAACATTAAAAGACAAAGAAATACTGTACATTCAAACAATATCTGAAATAACCATAAAACGCATTAGCTAACATAATACAACATTAACTACAAACGAACACCAATCGCAAACATTTTATTAGCATTAAGCAGGAAAAAAACAAACAATCACATCCACATAAGAAATTGAAATTAAAACAACCAACAGCAATACCATGCCACAAATGTCCCCAAATATTGTCACCCTGAAGTGGTACAGATTAATATATTATCAGTCAATGTGCCTCCCCCAAAAAATCAACAAACACATCCAATGAAAAAACCTGTTAAAAGAGACATTTACAAACATTCAATATATTACTTACCATTAGAAGCGGTGGCCCTCCGACTCCCGGGGTAACAGGAAGCTCACGTACCTTGAAGGCCTCCAACAGCATCCGATGCCATCCGCCATGAAGATTCGGATCAGGTACCCAAATCTTTTTTTCTTTCTTTAATCACCTTCTTCTATCTTCATCTGTCACTATTGCTTGATCTTCTTTATCTTCTATCTTCATCTGTCAATCCAAAAAACCCCATGGTAAATCCCAACCGTTGTTGTCTCGTCGTCTTCTTGGGCTCAAATGAGGCGTCACGGCCTTAAATAGGGCTTGTGACGTCACATTTAGCCTCAAAATGGTTAACAGCCATCCTGCTTAATGGTAATAAAATGTTTGCGATTGGTGTTCGTTTGTAGTTAATGTTATATTATGTTAGCTAATGCGTTTTATGGTTATTTCAGATATTGTTTGAATGTATTTCTTTGTCTTTTAATGTTTACATTCATTAATGTTGTAGTAATTCATTGGTTTGATTGGTTAGTGTTACTATTCATTTTGAGTTGGTTTAGGAATTAATTGTTTTGATTGGTTAATGGTTTAATTAATGCATTGTTGATGTTGTTATTGCTTGTATTCATTGGATTAGCTGGCTACTGTTTTTATTTAGTGAAGTATGATTTTTTGGAGTTAGGTTTTATTATTGTGTATCGGGTGCATTAATGTATTGTAATTAGGGTGGCCATTGAGTGCTATAGAGGCTTATCATGCCCATATTATTATTATATGGGTATGATGTACTACTATACTACTCAATGGGTACAGGGTGGGTATAGTCAGTTCAGGGTGGGTGCTTAGGCCTCCCGGGTTTGTATCGGGGCAGGGTGGGTTAACCCCTTAATGACTATAGCGGTTAGTAACCGCTTAGGTGATTAAGGGGTTAGGGGCCATTAGAATGTCTTTATTATGTATATATTGTATGCTTTCTTTCAACGGAGGACAGAGGGACCTGCTGTTGTGGTAAGTATAACTATATTTATTTATGTATGCTAATGCAGTGTTTAATAATGGGCAAATAATCTATTATCCATATCTGGATAATAGTTATTTTGCACATTATTGTACAGTATGTGTTAGGGGGGTGTATTTAGTTAGAAATAATGTTTAGTATTTTTGTAGTTGGGATACAGGTGTATATCCTGTCAGGTGCATCAGAATAAATTAATCTACTGCTGTATAGAAGATGACTGCTATAAAACATAAGTGGCAACTGGCCCAGCTCTGGGCACTATCTGTTGCATAACTCACGGTTTGGAGGTCTTTGCAGAGCTCAGTGGCAGTGATGTGCTGCTGTACCGCCAACCCTATTGTGACTGGAGGTCACGTAGGGCGGTCAAGTGACCGGCGGTGGTGTCCTTCAGTGGGAAACGAGGTGGAGGAAAGCCCAGTGTAGTGCCTCAGTTCGGCGGCTTGTCTGAATCAGGCACCGCTTCTCCCGGCGTGATGATGACGTCACGGGCAGCTGTCTCCTGACCGGCGGCGATCCCCTCCGTGTACAGCAGTAGACCGGCGTGCGTAGGCAGTGAATATCAGGATAAACTCCTCCAGCATCGGCCAGAGCAATAGCGAAGCACAGCCATGAAAAAAGGGTATGAGCGTGGGTGGTGACTAAAAAAAGTTTATTAGAACAGACAGGTGTAGTTGATGGATCCTCTGACGCGTTTCAGCCCTCAGGCCTTTGTCAAAGAGTATTTTTGTAGGCACAACATTGGTGTACCGCAGGCCCGCGGGACTCCCGCGGGGTCAGCCGGGGACACCCGCGCAACCCCCGTCCTCCCTCGGGGACCCCCGCCGGCCTGTTGTATGGGTGTTGCGCATGCAAAAATGTAATGCAAGACATTTTTCAAAGTCCAGTTTTTTTTGCGTCTACCTTGAGCTGACGTGTTCTGTTGAACGCAACTTTCGCGTACGCTAAGGTTATGTAGCTTAGTGCATCCCGCATAAGGGCAGAATTTAACGCAAACAGGGTAACGAACGAGCAAAGTTGGACTTAGAAAAAATTCTGAAAAAAGTCAGTTGTAGAGCGCAAAGTGCCTTTTTGCGTGGCTTAGTGCATCGTGTTCAGCGCAACATCACGTTCTAAGAGCACTTTGCGTTCTAAAAACGAATTAACGGAGCTTAGTGCATGACCCCCAATGTCCTCAAATTCAGTGGGATTTAACACATTCCCCTCCCCATGAGAAAGGGAAATTGGAATGGCAAAATCCTTAAGAAGGAAGCAAAATGGATACACACTTTTAAAAACCTTGAGTCCTTCTAGTTTGTGTGAGGGGTTTGTCTTTGCCCCCTTCATTGGTAAATGATAATCCTGTTTTTCTCCATGTCCCTATAGTATTATCTATGTAGGCTATGATTAATAGCAGACGACAGAGAAGCCCAATGCTACATCCAACATGACAGAAATACACAGTAAAATACTTATATATTCTCTTGAAATAGGGTTATTTAGTTTAACCCTTTGGCCAAAGCGTTGTAAGCTTGCGAGCCACGTCAAGGCAGACACCTGTTCGCAAGTCCTAACACTACCAGATAAAATACTAATATACCTCTATTAGGATTAAAATTCTCATTTACCTCTATTAGGAGGGAGAAAGACCACAGTGGGTCTATATCCAGCAGAATGAGGAACTTGCAAACTAGGGAAGTGGGGAGGGGCGGGCTTAAAACCTGGGAAGGAGGAGCCACTAACCTCCACCAGCTGGAACAGCTGAGAATGGGTTAACAAAACACAGAACCCCAGCAAGCTCTCTTTGGAAACCCCTGAGCCCCCACAAAATATATATATGTATATGTGTCAAAATGGAGTGCTATTGAGCGTGGCATATGTATACAACAGACGACAGAGAAGCCCAATGCTACATCCAACATGACAGAAATACACAGTAAAATACTTATATATTCTCTTGAAATAGGGTGATTAAGACAACTGTTCCAGACACTATCTTTGAATACTAATGTCTGGTTTAGTAAATCTTGCCACCTGAAATAACGAAGCAGTGGTACATAAGCAGTGCAATATAAGAAAAATAGAAAGGAAAAACAAACATCTGTCCGATCCTCACTGAGACTGCAGTTTTTAAAAACAATTATTTAAACTGATATGTCTTGCCACCTTGAAATACATCAGCAGTGGCACTGCAACAAATGGGCAATAGAGAGGTTAAATAAAATATTAGTCTGATCATAACTGGGACTGCAGTATCATCAGCAGCATAACATTTAAACAGGCTTTTTCAATTTTCAATCTTCATTTTTTAATGGCCTGGTAAAACACATAGATATTTCATCCCTTAACTGACCCATGGGTACACACATATAGTAGTATATGCTTCTATATTCAGTGCTATGCTTTATAGCAAAACATCTAACTTGGTCATTGTGACGGGGAGGAAGGGGTTAATACCTGATTTGCTATGCATTACTGTGGTTGCCCTGTCCCAGACGTTTTTGTTCCCCATTTACAAGCCATTCCCTGGCTGCCATGTGAAAAGACAAAATGCATTGCTCGCCATACCCTCTAACCGACACATGATGGCAGTATAGAAACCGGCATTTCAATGAGCTGTAGGTATTTTTATGACGGAGCCTCAAAGGAGTCTCAATGAGCTGTAGGTATTTTTATGACGGAGCCTCAAAAGGGGTCTCACAGATTTAGAGTCTACCTGTCTAAAAGGGTGTCCGTTATGAAAAGACCCAGATACCCATAAGTTATACACGGCCGGCATTCTGATGTATCACAGATGCCAGTCTATTGACATTTATTGGTCAAAAATCAGACGGAGCGGCACCAAGTTATGGATGTAGCCCAGGTATGCTAAGTGGCATGGGCGTCAACCTGACCCATGCGCCCTGCCCACCGGACAACCCTTTTGACCGGTCTTATGAACTGTGGGTAACTCGGCTATTCGTGTTTTTTTTTTCCCACGAGGGGATTGGATCCACATGTTAAAGATGGCTTTGGGCAGTCTATAACTGTGGCTCCCCAGGTATCCCCAGTGTGATTCCTGAATTTTTATCCATGATGTAAAGATGCAAGACTTTGTTCCAGCACAGCAGCAACCAGTCCAGGAGGGAAGGGGTTAACAACAACATAACCACAGGACTTTAAAAAACCACGGTTGCATTTCTGGCGCTTGCAAACAAAGGACAATTTATTTTGTTCCAAGGACAATTTCTTTAATTCCCTTATCCCAGTGAGTGTTGTTTTCAGTGTATTCTGAAGTCGTGTGTTTGTCTATTAAGGAAATAAATCACAATTTATTTTGCAACTTGTTCTGTTCAATCAAGTACCCAGAAATATAAATGTGTTGATAAAAGTTGGTGTCATCGTGACAGTCATTTTGAATACCCTTTATAAACAAGGGCAATAGGGCGACTACCAGTGTCATGTCACCATAGCAACGCACAGAATATTTAAACCTTTCTGGCATTGCTCCTGTCACCTTTAAAGAAGTGTCCTTAGTGACACATAATGCATTATCTGATTTCACTAGTCATGCGCTGCCTGAACAACCACAACTGTCAAGGAACGCCGTAGTCTCCAATACAAACGGAGCCCCGTTTGTTCTAATTGAGAAGGGGTCTGATCAGCACGCTATTGATTGGGATTATATTCACCTCTTTATACTCTATACATACCTTAGCTACTACTCTGTTTCTCGTCTCTTGACTATCAGAATGGAGCTATAGAAATAATCTGCCACTATAATACTGCTAATTGAACTACCAAGTATCTATAGAGTAGTGAAGAGGAAATATGAACAGAAGAGGGGTGATTGTGGAGCGAACAAGCTAGTTGGGCGAGGAGTGGTAGTGAACAGGGAAACAAGGAGATACTGTATGATGGAGCAGTGCAGTATGATGTGATCTGAGAAAAGTATAATAGTAGGGATGTGTAAGTTTAAATTGCGTTGATTTAATTGGCAGAACAATTACAGTAATAGAATGCAAAGTTGAAGCCACTGTTTGTGGTTAAACTGTTCCTGACTGCTTTTTTTCCCCTCAGAATGGGTAGACTAATAAGCTGAGAATGCCGTTTATGATTCCAAATCCAATTTTATACTCCAGTTATAACTCTATACTTAAATGTGTCTTTTAAGATTGCACTGCAAGCCATCCCAACTAAAGGCTCAAATATATAGTGCGCTACCTGCTAGTGGAGATATATAGTGCAAAGAGGGCACAGGTTAATTGGCGCAACAGATAATTTTGCAGAGTATCATGATCTACAGGAAATAATTTTTATGGAAGACATTAGGGTCATCCATATATGTCATCAGTGGGACCACGTTACATATGCACAGTTATAACATTTCAGAGGTTTGTCCTCCCTTCAAAAATGCAATGGGAGATGTGAAAGGAGAACATATAACTCTAAAACTGGACGGACTGAAAGACTTGAGTAGCGGCCAGTCATGGAAAAATAGCTGATGAGAAATCTACGTAATAAATTGGACTTTTCGGTGCATTAGAGTGAGAAAGGAGTCACTTATACACACAACATTACCAGGGTTTTACAAGCGACTCCTTTGCTTTAAAGGAAGTGCATTGTAATGGACTGTCTTGCTGTTAAGGAAGTAACTCTAATGCACCAATTTATTACCAGGATTTCACATTGGCTATTTCCATATGATAACCTGCAATGTTGGGGGGAAAAAAAAAAACATCATTAGTTGAACAGAAGATATTGCAGTCACCAAAATATTTTAAGGTATTTCTTTTGAGAACTAGCCAATATCTTCTGTACCATTACGAACTAAAACCTAGAGGATGAAAGAACCAGTGCAAAATTATCCATTTTAGTTGCCACCTCTGTTTCTTACATCTACATTGCATACAACATATTCCATTAGCTGAAAAAATGAGAACACCAGAAATGACTGGTCATTTTTTTTGTCCATCATTTGAGTTGTTTTAGAATAAAATATAATTTAAGAAAGATAACAAGGCTTTCAATCTTCATATAAAAAAGCGTGTTGTTTGGTGCTCTAAAGAAAGAACTGTGGTAGCAAAATAATAATGCTTGGAAAAACAACCATATATTATATATGAATGTCCAAAAGGATGTAGCCTGGTTAAAATGATCCCACAATGCAAAGCAGTAAGGACAAAGTCATTTACACCTGCCGGTGACCAGTAGATTATAACATCCTATTTGTATAACAATATAAATCAAAGGTCAAACTGGAACAGACTCACTTGGGGTTCTTGTCCATGATGAGTGATTAGTCCAATAAATCCAGAGACCCAAGGTTGAATGTGCTTCCGTTAGTATGTAGACATCAGAGCAGGTGAGGAAAAGAAATCTTTCAATCTTCAGACTGGATTTTTCCAGTTATTTATCATCCCTTGATGGGAAGTACTAAACTGACGTTACAACAGCCTATATTATAAAAGATTGGGCTATGCAAACAGATATAAGTTAGTCTTATGTATGATATTAATGTTCGCCACTCTGCCAGCTCTAGAAATGAACACTTCTTTCATAGTGAAGTTTTAAAACTGCTGTTGTGCTATAAAAAGAATGTTAATTCTTTACATTTGTAGTATAAAAGGACATTTACCCGTGGGCAGGTTTTGTTGCCTGCACAATCACGTTTATTGATGCAATCATTTTTTTTATAGTTGTACATGTTGACGGTTCTCCATGTTGCTGAGGGAGAGTGTTTGAGACACAATGCTGCTGATTCACTTCCTGCTATGCCCTCGTTATGTGACTTTACCTCTTCACAATGACAGGACTGAGAACAGGTGGAAACCCCTGGGAGCAGAATAAAGCAAGAGCACAACTGTGACATAGATATAAACCAGCTAATTTGCCAGAGATGTACAGTACTCATTCTTCTGGGCCTGTTTTTGCAAGAATCTCCTAATCTTTTTACTTCGTCCTTCACCACCTAGAAATCCAGCAAGTATTGCAGTGTGGCATTGTTAGAGACAAGAGGGAATCTGGGGTGTTTGACATTTTGTGACCAACAAAATTATCCCAATGTACCTTCTTATAGCTTATCTAGTTCTGGAAAATTGAACCCCTTTCGTATTTCATCATATTTTATATATTTCTTGCTCAATCTCCATGAAAAAGCAAACTTTAGACAGTCTTTCTCTCTCCCAACATCCATTCGACCCCCTCTACCCCCCCATCAGTCCCTCTCTCCCGTCTGTTTGTCTCTTTCTCTTCCCCCTCTAACCCTGCACCTTACACTCTCTCCCCCCTTACACTCTCTCCCCCTTTACACCCTCTGTCCCTCGCTCTCTACTCCTCTTCCCTCTTGCACTCCCTCTCCTCACACTCTCCCCCATCACTTAGCTCTTATACTTCCCCCCCCCTTCGCACTCTCCCCCTTGACACACTCCCCTTACACTCCCCCCTCTCTTGCCCACTTACTCTCTCCCCTCTCTTGCCCCCTACCATTGTCCCCCTCTCTCATGCACCCTTACACTCTCCCCCCTCTCTTGTCCCCTTACACTCTCCCCCCTCTCTTGTCCCCTTACACTCTCCCCGTGTCTCTTGCCCCCTTAAACTGTCTCCTTCTCTCTTCTCCTTTTACACCCTTTTTTTTACGAGTACTCTTCCCCCTCCCCATACACACTCCCCCCTCCCCATACACAGTCCCCCCTCCCCATACACACTCCCCCCCTCCCCTTACACACGCCCCTCCCCTTACACCCCCCTCCCCTTACACACACACCCCTTAAACTGTCTCCTTCTCTCTTCTCCTTTTACACCCTCCCCCTCTTCTCCCTTTGCACCCTCCCCCTCTTTCTTCTCCCTTTACACCCTTCCCCTCTTTCTTCTCCCTTTACACCCTCCCCTTACACTCTTTTCCCCCTTCTCTCTTCCCCTCTGTTGCCCCCTTACCCTCTCCCCCTCTCTCCCTCGCTTCTCTCCTTTTACTCTTCTCCCCTTTTACTCTTCTCCCCTTACACTCTTCTCCCCTCACTCTCTTCCCTCCCCTTTACACTTCCCCCCCCCCCCCTTTACACTTTCCCCCCTTATCCTTCCTTCCCCCATTATACTATCCCCCCTACACTCTTCCCCCTCCCCATACACCCATCCCCCCTCTCCTACACAACACCACCCCTTTACCACTCCCCCCCCCCTTACACACTCTCCCCTCCCCTTACACACCCCCTCCCCTTACACACTCCCCCCCTTACACACTCCCCCCCCTTACACACTCCCCCCTCCCCTTACACACTCCCCCCCTCCCCTTACACACTCCGCCCCTCCCCTTACACACTCCCTCCTCCCCTTACTCTCTTCCACCCTTACACTCTTGGTTGAAAATGACTGCAGTAGACAAAAAAGTGGTGTTAACTAAATTGATGTCACTGTATTATGTCAACAAGTACCAGATATACTGTGGTGGGTTTATGTTCATGAAAGATAGTGACATTTTTTTCCCGGAATTTTTTTTGCGTATGCATGAACAGCAAGAACCCATTACGCGTGTGCATGAGTGGTCGGACAAACAAAACCGGGACAGTTTAAACAAAAGTCAGGACGGGGACAAACAGCAAAAAAACAGGATGTCTGGTCACTCTATAAGAGGCAATCCAAGTCAGTTTTTTTTCTTCAGTTTTTTTTTCATTTTTTCTTCATTTTTTTAATTCAGGTTTGAAGCAGGAGGTCCCTGCAGCTGAACCTCATTCATTTCAGCTCCAGGGACCCCCTGCTTGCAGAGATACTTTCCTCAGAAGGGGGTGCCGGTAGCTTCTGCAGTGTTCAGTGTTCAGCTTCCTCGTCACATGGGCCAATAGGAAGCCGCACTTGATGACATCACGGCTTCCCATTGGCCCACAGGGCTCTGCTGCTTTGAAAGCAGACGTATAGTGAATTTTGGAGTGGCCTATGGAGATAAGTACCTCCGGAAGCAGGGGGTCTGCGGAGCTGAAATTAATCAGGTTCAGCACCGGAGACCCCCTGCTTCAATTTTGTATTATAATAATAAATATTAAAAAAAACAGCTTGGATTGTCTCTCTTAAACGAGAAATAGAAGTTTTCTCTTCGTAACTCGTAAATGTGTTAAACTGTTGTAATCTAATATGACACTGTAACAGGGGACTTTATCCCTGTTCAAAAATGTGCCTCTAATCCAGCAGTGTGGGGGTTAACTGCTGGTAGACAATTAACCAACACCACCTGGCTGATTACAGGTATCAGAAAAAGCCTGCCTTTGAGACAGGAAGGAGATTCTTCCTGAGCTCACAAGTGAGCTGACCCAGGAAGCAGAAAGACAGAGTTCCCTAGTTCACAACTGGGCTGACCTGTGGAGCAAACCGATGTCTTGAGTTGCAAGCTGACGACAAGACAAAGGGGACAAGATTCTAAACCTGGATCCTGACATTACCTTAGCACACAAGGGTGCGGACACCAGGCGAACAGAGAAGCCTTCCCCTACAGCTACCAGAGAGACAGATAAGCTTTACTTTCTAAGACTGTTGTATATCTGCACATATCTAAATATATGTTTGGGGCTGGGAAACATGCTATCTAAAGGGAGTTCTGGACTGCATATGTTTACCTAGAAATACTCCCAAGTGGAGCAGAAGCTTTGTTTAACCCCTTATTTGCATACGTTTGATGATTTTCATGTGTTAAAGAAGCAGGCGCAATAAAAGCCTTATTTTAGTTCACCTTAAAACCAGTCTCTATTGCTTACCTCTGCACACGTCTCTTACAGACACATTAAGATTACTATACGAAATAAGGTTCAAAATGTCCTCATGCTGCTCAAACGGACGACCGCTAACCGGACGTTGCTTGCAACTACCTGTAGCATCAATCTAATGAACTCGTTTTTTCAGTCCTAGCAATCATCCTTTATCAGGAAATATTTTATGTAAATGTTTTGGACCATAATTCTTGCTGTGTCTCAACCACTTTTATAACATGCTTATCTACTTCGCTAATTATGCACTTGATGAGGTCATCATGCTGTTACCAATTCCAAAGAATATTTATTAGATTATCAAATAATCCTTAAATGTAGTAATCTACTGTATTGTATTGTACGTCTTTATTTATATAGTGCCAAAAGTGTACTCAGCGCTTCACAAAGAATACAGTACAGGGAATTATAATAGTACAATAAGTACAGCAAAATCAGACAATAGGAAAGGAAAGCCCTGCCCCGAAGAGCTTACAATCTAAGAGGTTTGATGGGGGATCTTACAGAGACAGCAGGTGAGGGAATAAGTGCTGTAGATGGCAGTGCTTGGTCACAATGGGTGGTAGGAGTGACTGTGGAAGAATAGCCACGAGTGCAGGCTATTGGGATGCTTGATTTGTGGGGCAAGTTTTAAGGTTAGTCAGTATTAAAATGAGAGGGTTAACACACTTTAACAGATCTGAAATTGCTCAAACTTTCATGAAAATGTGGTGAGTTTTCTGCAAGATATTACGATAAATAAAAGGGGTCGCGGTTTTTCATAACACAGTGTGCACAACATTTTAGGCACATGTAACTTGCATACACCAAAGATTACAACATTTTTATATATAAAAAATAGCAAAGTTTTGTAATACATTAATTGCTGTTATTCATATTATGCATCATGAAGGAGAAGAATGTATATGAGCTGTCAAATCACATATAGAGCTGTGCTGTCAGTCTAGCGGGCTGTTCTATCCCAGTTAAATAATTTTACCTGATTTGCTTAATGATAATCCTCTATCCAGAAGCATGCAAACCCAAGAAAAAAACATGATGGCCATTTCTCTGGAGTGCTATGGTATAATAATGCAGAAGTAATACGTTTTATATAAACATTGGGATGACTGTGACATGACTAGTTACATTCTCTGATCTACAGATTATTAAGTGTAGTTAATTGACTGTTTTTTTTCCCCCCCAATTGTATTTTCAAACTCCATTAGCATTTCATGTTTAACGATTATTTTGTTATTTACATGTTAATGTACAAATGCTATTTTTCTCTCTAATTATAGGAGCAGCATTTTTGGCTATAACAACAATTTATGCCGAGAGTGGGTCTGGTTTTGTAGTTCCTAGTGCCTCTGCTAAAGCAGGCGTGGAAGCTATGTACAAGTGAGTCTGTTTAAACACAAACATGCAGCAGTTTCATTTTAACCCTCAACACAGCGTAGGATTAGTAAAAGTTCCCTACAGCACTGCCTGGATTTATAATACTTCAGTAAAAAGCAAATACTTTTAAAAAACAAAGCAAGTGTGACGATTCTTTGGCTTGAAGGCATTCAAAGAGGAAATTGGCTTTTGCGATGAACTACTTGGCAGTCATGGGGGAGGGAATACCGTGTTAATTCCTGTTCACAACTGTAGTATTGACTGCTGCCACCAGCCTAATGCTATTTCTCAGGGTCGGTCACCCTAAAACTAAAAGTACTGTGGAGATGTCCGGACATAGATGTGCTGGAAAAACTAAGTAATGTGTTATTTGTATAATGTTACTGGAATTCAAGTTTTTTTTTTTTTTTTTTGCCAAGTTAGGAAATTTTTAAACGACCCTTAAATAAGTGTATTTATAAACCTATACCATGTATCATTTATAACGAATAACATGCTACATTTCTCATAGAGAGCTTTCATCTACCTCCTATGCCCTCAAAAGAGAAGGATGTCTATGCTTAACTATACAAATGTGATTTCCGTAACAACAGTGTAAATTAATTTAGATAAGCCATCTATAGTTTATTTTTATTTTTTATGAAGAACTCTAAATGTTCATTCATTACATTTAGTGCAAATGCTTATATTTATTTACATTTATAAAATGTTTTACCGGGAAATAATATATTGAAAGTTACTTCTCGTTTTTAAGTATGTTCTGGGCGCAGAATTATGATAAACTATGATTACATTAAATGAACAGAATTGTACATTATATTTACAGGTATTTCATAGGTTAGAGATGTGTTATGGTCATATATAACAGTTACAGACAGATTAAAATGTGAGACAGCTGAAGTCTTGAAAGAACATAAACGGGAGGCGGCTTGAAGAATCTGTCGTAGATTGTTCCAGTTATGAGGTGCATGGTAACAGGAGGAGCGACCGGATTCCTTGTTGAACCTTGGGACTGTGAGCAGTCTTCTGGAGTCAGATCACAAGTGATAAGTGCTGTGTGTGCTAGGGATGAGGAGCTTGCTCAGATAGGCGTGTAGCTTGCCCAGAAAATATTTGTGGGCAAGATGGAAAAAATGTTCTTTGCGCCTAGACTCGAGGGCTAGCCCATCTAGTTCTTGGAAAAGTGTTATAGTTACATTGTAAGACAAAGTAGCATATTAAGTTTAAGAGGGTGTCTAGTTTCTGCCATACCAGATGAAGGACCCTGAAAGGTTTCGAAATCTTGTAAAGTTTCAACTACTTGTTGGTCCAATAAAAAGTATATACCAACTATTCCCTCTTCCTCCTTTATTACTGCATGGAAGAAAGGACCAACATGGCTACCTACCCTTCTTTGTTTAGTTTGCCAGGGTGAGTTTGGGCTGCTGTACCATATACTGTGTCCCCATAGTCTATACTGCCATTGGTATTGGCATCTATTTGTGCAATGCGCTTTCTGACCAGCTGTTTTGGGGAGGATTTGTTCTTATAAAGTACACCTACTTTGGCATAGGTTTTGGATGTCAGATTATCAATACCAACCCAAATGTTGTGAGTCCAGCCATATGCCCAGATATTTCAAACTAGTTATAGGGGCTAGAGTTAGAATTGGTTCTGATCTGTAGCTCTGTCGTTGGTAGTTTTTGAAATGTAGTCCTAGTCCAAAATACAATCGTTACAATTTTGTCAGTGTTTACAAACAGTTTGTTTTGGAGAATCCTGTATTCAAGTCTTGAAAAAATCAGATTGAAGTATGTGTCCAAGGTCATGGAGGCTAGGGCTGTGTGCATATTTTGCATACATGTGCATTAAAGTTTCCTTACAATCTGTAAGCATTAGGTAGATCACTAATGAAGACTGAAAGAGTAGGGAACACAGAATAGAGCCTTGGAGGTGACCCCACAGAGGACATCCAAGGGGTTGGAGTTAAGAGCCCGAGAGACACATTGGGATTTATCTGATAGGTATGAATGAAACCAGTTTAAAGTTCCCCTATTCCAGAGGACTGAAGCTTGTTTAACAAAATAAGATGATCAACAGGTTCAAAGGCCTTTGCAAAATCTAGGAATAGTGCACCAGTAAGTTGTTCCATTCCACACTGGATCTCATTGCAAACTTTTTGGAGTAGTTTTAGAGCCGTGGAGGAGATGGGTAAGGAATTTTGTCTTGGTATAGTAATTGCTTAATTGGGATTGGATTTTTTTTTCCATGACTTTGAATATTATTGGGAGAAGAGAGAATGGGCTGTAGTTGGAGACAATGTTTTTGTCCCCACTTTTATAGACTGGGACAACTCTGGCAGTTTTCCAGGTCTGTGGGATGTCCTGAAGACAAAATGGGGTTTATTGGGCAAACGGTATGGCAGTGACTGGGACATTGAGTCGGCAGACCTTTGTTTGCACTAGGTCAGGTTCACATTGGCTGTTTAGTTTTAATGTTAGGAACACCTGTGTAATCTCCTCTTCAGATACTGGGGAACACCCCATGTTGTTTGTATGCGTTTGCAGTGTCAGTGTGATTTTTCAGAGTAGTATTATCCTTTTTGATATTAGATGGCTGGAAGGCTGGAGTATATTGTTCATGACCTTTCAGAAATTTGCTGGATTTGATGTATTTTGATCAAGATTGTCTGTGTAATATTGGGGTTTTGCTAGTCTTATTTGCCTTGTGCATGTATTCTGCAGACATCTGCCGATATTAAGATCCTTGGTGGTGCCAGTTACTTTGTATCTTTTCCTCCAGACATCCCTAAAATGTTAAAACGCTATGGGGTCAGTTGTAATCCACAGAATGTGGGCCCCCATACTCTTTTATATTGCGTATTGGAGCATGGGTATCACTGAGTTTTAATAATTCTGGAAATAATCAAGCACAGAATCACTGTCAGGTATATTAGGTATATATATTGTCTATATATTTTACTCATTACATTAATCATTGCCAGCATACTGCCCTTAATATTGCAGCCAAGAGTTCTTGTTTCTCTACATGCTGAACATTGTACTTCGTAAATAATAGGAAAAATAAATTCCATAGTAAAATAATTGAATTGCATATAATGACGTATGAAACTACAGAGGGTTCCAGAAAGTATTAAATTAATAAAAACGTTCTTACAGTTTAAGATGCAAAGTCTATTTGAATATGGGAAATAGGTACAAATACTATAGCCCATGTTTAATAAGCAGTCTTCTGCCTTAAGAGTCCTTACAGTGGTGGATCGTTTGCATCCATTGATCTTGATTGGGCTGTAAAATGTCTTGCAGTGCTGAAAGGTGTCTTATGGAGGAAGACTGCAAAGTAAAAATGGCTATATATCTTTATGGATATGCGGCTGCATGAACACGGATAGCACGGTTGACTTGAGGAACAGTATAATTCATTACTTTCTTTGAAGTATTTTAAACCATTTAAGACAATTTATAAGCTGCCATTATTAACCAAAGAGATAAAGGGAAGGATAGAAATAAATGGACCTGCAGCAATAGAAATTTATCAATTTTAACACCAGAAGCAAAATATAAATTTAACTTTACGGGTGGCTAAATCTTTCCAAGGGCATCCAAGTACACAACCAAACATATTGATACTTTGTTACAAGTAACATTTCGGGCTTCTGTATGTGACTGCCCATGATGTTTGTGACACATGGTGAAAATTGTAATCTAGTTCGAGTTCTATAACCAGCCTCACGCTGACAAGAGCCAAACCTTTGAAACAGCTGTCTGTGAGTGGGTTTACTGGCTATGCATTTTTAACCCAGGCTGGGCTGACAAGCTGTGTAATGTGGCAGGCATAAGCCTTGTGGAAAGCAGGTTTGCAGACCTGTCTGAGACGTGTGAATGTGCTCACAAGTGATATTTTAATTTGTTGTATGCTATAGGGTGGAGGATTTTTATCACCTTTTTTTTTTTATCAACCATAACGTATTTAAAATCTAGTTCTAAGAAGTTGAGAGAATGTGAAGTGCTAGAAGAAAAGGATATTCTCTGATGCTGGAGGGTGGGAGGCTCAGGGGAACTGTTAGGAAATGCTACTTCATGGAAGGGGTCGTGGATTTATAATATGGTGGATATATAATATGGAGGTGGTAGAGGATGATGCAGTAAGATAATTTAAAAATAATACAATGCAATCATTAATATGAAAGAAGCTCATGGAGTAACTAGGGTCTGAGGTCTTAGATTAGCAGGGCCAAGGGTTTCTTATCTGCTGTCAAATTCTATGTATTCTCTCAAGATTCTAAATCCTGCTCATCTTTTTTCTGTTACATTTGTATGTACTGTATGACGAAAAAATGTACGTGATGGATTGTTTGGTAATCTATTGTTTCAGATCCCTTGCTGGTGAGTGGGGACGATACGGCATGAGATTCAATGTGATACAGCCTGGACCAATTAAAACAAAGGTATAAAAATATACATTTTCCAAGGTTTTAGGATTAGATCACTTTAGTAGGATAAAACTCAAAACGCAGCTAAAGATTATAGTCATCTTTTCTATTAATGTTGTTTATTACCAGGGTGCTTTTAGTCGTCTAGACCCCACAGGTGAATTCGCGGGAGACATGGTAACAAGGATACCATGTGGACGTCTAGGAACAGCAGGAGAAATCGCAAATCTCGCTACATACCTCTGCAGTGACTATGCTAATTGGGTTTCCGGGGCAGTAAGTTTATTTTGTTTTTGGCATAATCAATACTAGCTGTATTCCCAGTTCATAATTGCATATAAGCAATGGTCAAAGATCCACTTTCGATTTCAATTTTAAATTGAAATGTACAAAACGAAAGGCTCCTAAGTCTAAAATGAAAAGCTAGTTTTATATAAAGATGATTTTTAAAAAAATCTTAAAATGATGTGTGAAACATTTAAACATCCCGGTTATTTAGATTATTCATAATAATTATTTATGTGAGTGGAAATAGTCAACATCTAATATGAGGCAAAATAAGTGAAAAAATGAGCGGACATTTCTCTGGAGGGCTACAGTACAAAAAAGAATAAATAATAAGTTAGAGAAATATTAGTGACGGATAGTTAAAATCTCCAATTTACAAAACTGATTATTTCAAAGTGTAGCTGAGGGACTGCTATTTTAAATTACATTTTAGACGTCCATTACAATTTCATGATTAACCATTATTTCGTTATCTGCAAGTAAAAGTATATATTCTATTGAATAGACAAATATTAAAATAGTGACATTATTAATCCTCAGCAGAATTAATGATGAATGCATTGTGTAATTTTACAGATCATTAGAATGGATGGTGGAGAATATGTGTTCATGGCAGGAGAGTTTAATAACTTGAAAAAGGTAATGTACCAGAACACATTATATCTGCATTATTAACAACGGTTGTCCATTTTGACCAGTAATGTTAAGATTAATTTGAAGTATGCATCTCTCAGGCACTTAGCATCAATTTTGCTCCAATTACCTTAGCAAACATGGGTAGTGAATATAGAGCACAATAGGTGAACTTGAAATAGGAATTACTAGGCAATATAGTACATTGTAGTGGCATGTTTAATTATTATGTCTTGTCATTTTACTCCACTTTTTAAGTATGTATTAAAAGGGTAGTACCCAAATAGCAGGCAACAATTGTAAACAACCTAATAAGTAATTGACTTACTAACCAAACAAATCGTTTTCTTAAAATGTTTTAAATATATGTTTCTTGTTTCCTGTAAAAAAAATAAAAATTAAAAAAAGTTTACTTTTTTTTTATTATTAGTTTCTGTGAAATCATTACACATGTATCTGGTTGTCTAATACCATAACTACTTTACAAACAAAGAACAGAAGAAAATCAATGGTGATGAGCATTTTACATAGAATGTTTTATAAATCCTAAAATATCCATCACTAAACAAATTAGGTACAGTCTATAGTAAAAAAAAAAAATCAAAAGCATTATTAAAATCATATTTTTTTTAAATTAGTTATAATTGTGTTTTTTTTTTTTTTTTTAGATAATAGAAAGGTTTAGTGTATATATGTATATGCCATTGCCATTAGAACACGTTTATCCTAGGGGGGGGGGTCCCCTTTAAACCACCAGGTCTGAACTGGTATTAACATATTGCAAATTGCTTCCATTGAATCTGATTTGACAAAAAGGATTATTACTTTTGCCTAATTCTGTAAGGATAAATAGTTGGCACTACTGTAGGATGCTTACTCATAGCTTATACATTGATGGGCATGTGTAATATATAGATTTTCTTATCTTCTTTTCTAGGTAACTAATAATCAGTGGGACATTATGGAAAAATTAATCAGGAAAACGAAAGGCTCCTGAAACCGTTGTGCCTTGCCTGAAATTAGAGAAGAGTTGACTGAATTAATCATTTTTTTTTAATCCACAAGTAAAAACGTCACATTTCTTGTTAATTAAAACATTTAATAAATACTTCTGTGTATGTATATATGCAGTGGTCGACAAATCACGAAAAAATCTACTCGCCACCTAGTCCCGCCCCCAACCCCGCCCTAGTCCTGCTTTAAAAATGTTTTTTTTAAATTGAATAAATTCCTACTGTAGTAAGAACAACATTCGTTTTTGACATAACTTTATTTATTGTATTACATTATACTACAATTACTGTGTGTGTGTGTGTCTGATTTAGAAAAAAAAGTCAGATGTGAATGACTAGTTTCCTGCACCCTTTATCCAGTGTCTGGATGCCCCTGCTTCACAATCTAAAGCAGCAATCCCACCTGGAATCTTACCTGATCCGCAGTCCCTCAATGTCCAGGTACCTCATTCCCGCAATGTTATATGTTGGAGGGTAGGTGTTCCCTACCTGTCTTATGGGTTAGGGGGGATTCTGATGTCTCCCGTGTGAAGCTCGAGAGTCATATCTGGAAGAAAGCAGTATAGGCTATTTCAGTGTAGGTATAGGGCAGTTAAGATATACAGGGTAAATAAGATATCCAGATCCAGAGTGTGAGAGAGTGTGGGACAGAGAGAGAGAGAGAGTGTGTTGGGGTGAAAGAGAGTGTGGGGGTGACACAGAGAGAGAGAGAGTGTGGGGGTGATGGAGAGTGTGGGGGTGATGGAGAGTGTGGGGGTGATGGAGAGTGTGGGGGTGATGGAGAGTGTGGGGGTGATGGAGAGTGTGGGGGTGATGCAAAGTGTGGGGGTGATTGAGAGTGTGGGGGTGACGGAGAGTGTGGGGGTGACGTGACGGAGAGTGGGGGGTGAAACGGAGAGTGTGGTGGTGGTACGGAGATTGGTTAGGATGTGGGGGACTTAGTGGGCATCGGGGGAGAGAGAGTGTTGGGTGACTATGCGTGAGTACGGAGAGTTGTGGGGGTGACGTAGATAGTGGGACGAGGTGTGGGTGTGACGTGATGAGAGTGTGGGGTGGCGGAGAACTTGTGTGGGTGACCACGAGAGAGTGTGGGGGTACGGAGAGAGTGGGTGCGGTGACTGAGGCGGTGGAGTGACGGTGAGGTGTGGGGGGAGGGAGTGGGCGGGTGAAACGGAAGAGGTGAGCGTAGTGGGTGACGAGAATGGGCGAGTGGGGTGAGCGGATAGATGAGAGACGAGTGGGGTGAACGGGAGATAGAGATCGAGTGGTGGTGACGGCGAGAGAGAGCCGAGTGGGGTGACTGGAGAGAGAGTCGAGTGGGGGTACGGAGAGAGAGATGCGGCGGGGTGCGAGATCGCGCTTTCGGAGGGTTAACAGTGATGGTAGGAGCGAGAGGCGTGGGGTGACGGAGCAAGAGAGCGAGTTGGGTGACGGTAGAGAGAGCGAGTGGGGTGACGAAGAGCGAGTCGTTGGGCTGACGGAGAGATTGAGCTGGGGGTGCGATAGAGAGAGCGAGTGGGGGTTACGGCGAGAGGCGAGTGGGGTGACGATAGATGGAGGTGACGGAGAGAGAGGAGTGGGGGGACAGGACGAGAGATCGAGTTGGGGGTGACGAGAGAGAGCTAGTGGGGTGACTGAGATAGCGAGTGGGGGTGACGGAGAGAGATCCGTGTGGGGTGACATAGAGAGCGAGTGGGGTCAAGCTGAGGGTGTACGAGAGCAGAGCGATGTGGGGTGATGAGGGAGCAGCGAGCGAGTGGGGGTGACGGTAGAGAGAGCGAGCGAGTGGGGGTGACGGAGAGAGAGCGAGCGAGTGGGTGACGGAGTAGAAGCGAGCGAGTGGTGTGACGAGAGAGAGCGAGTGGGGGTGACAGAGAGAGAGAGAGCGAGTGGGGGTGACAGAGAGAGAGAGCGAGTGGGGGTGACAGAGAGAGCGAGTGGGGAGGGAGAGCGAGTGGGGGTGAGAGAGCGAGTGGGGGTGAGAGAGAGAGCGAGTGGGGGTGACAGAGAGCGAGTGGGGGTGACAGAGAGAGAGAGCAAGTGGGTGTGACAGAGAGAGAGCGAGTGGGGGTGACAGAGAGAGCGAGTGGGGGTGACAGAGAGAGCGAGTGGGGGTGACAGAGAGAGAGAGCGGGTGGGGGTGACACAGAGAGAGAGCGAGTGGGGGTGACACAGAGAGAGATTGGGTGACAGAGGGGCGGTGAGGCAGAGGGGCAGAGACAGAGAGGGGGTGACTTGACACTTGACTGGGTGGGTGTATTCACACACACTCTCACACACACACACCCTCACACACACCCTCACACACACACTCACTCACACACTCTCGCACTCACACACACTCACACACACACACACACACAGAAAAGAGCCATCGCTGCGGTAAGGGGGATGCATGGTGGGCAGAGGGAATGTGGGAGGCATGGAGAGTCAGCGACAGTGGGACCGCTGGAGGCATGGAGAGTGCGTGAGGCGGCATGGGGAGTCAGAGGCTTGGGGACAGCGGGAGGCAGAGGGAGCCTTACTTCACGCAAGATCTCCAGGGAAAAGAAATGGCCGATCGTGGTGCTCATATAGAGCCTGGCTGCACGCACATAAAAATTCCTGGGAGCGCGCGCCAATCACCAATCGGGTAGGGGGACTGTTTTATTTCTTAATTTTAGCGCGAGCAGGGAAAAAATAAAGAACCGCGTGCGCTGCTTGGGTGGCCAAATCCAGTCGCCCCAAGGCCAAATCCAGTCGCCACGGGTCTGTGGACGACTGGATTTGTCGAACACTGTGGGGCTTATGCAGAGAGGATAGAGAAGGGAAATATCGCCATCTTTTGGCGAAAATACGTACCAGAGAAGCTTGTCCTGCAGAGAACATGGAGAGATTCATAAAATTCGCCACAGCAGGTTTCTTTACTTTAAAAATTGCCAAACACGTGGCGAGATTGGTAAATTCGCCATGTTAAAATAGGGTGGTATGCAGGTAGCATAGATGCACTGCAACTCGCCATTCTGCCCTATATTATAGCGAGTTCAATGTAGCCAGAAACACTTGGCAATTTTGAATCTCATCAGAAAAAAGAGGTAACGCAGCTTTCAGCATACGCCCATAACTTACTCCAATTCTGTGGCTATTTTCCTGCCGTTTTCACATTAAATAACGTTCCTCTCTGCATAAGCCCCTGTATATATGTATGTCTTTATAAGCGCCATTAATGCACATAGAGCTTCACAGCAGTAATATACGTGACAATTATAGAAATAATACATAAAGGGGAGAAGTGCTTCAGACATAAAAGTAACTTTTAGGAATAAGAGTCCTTGCTCCGAAGAGCTTACAATCTAATTTATTGGTAGGGAGAACGTACAGAGACAGTAGGAGGGCATTCTGGTAAGTGTGTCTGCAAGGGGCCAAGGTTTATGTATGAGGTGTTAGTTAATTATCAGCCATTGAGCTCCTCATATGCTTCCTTAAGCAAGTGTGTCTTAAGGTGGGTCTTAAAGGTGGATAGAGAAAGTGCTAGTCGGATATTGAGGGGAAGGGAATTCCAGAGGTGCGGGGCAGTCTGTGAGAAGGCTTTAAGGCGGGAGTGGGCTTTTGATACAAGTGGGGTAGAGAGAAGCTGTGTATTTAAGCTACTTTTTTATGATGTACAGTAAGTATGAGAAGTGCAAGATTTGTAAAAATGGAGATAATATGTTATTCTTTGTATTAAAGCACCTCAATGCCAGGAACAAAGTAGAAAAAACTTAAATACTTCTTATCTTGATATAAACTGAATAGGTTTATTTCTCATAATACTTGTCATTTTCCCCTTGCTATTGATCCGAATATTGCCATGTCTATTTTTGCTTATCAAATCTAAAAATATTACTATTGTAATAAAATAGTGAAGAAAAAGATCAAGCGCAAATAATATCACTAATAAACCAAATGACACAAATGATATACTGTCCTTAATGAGTGCAGCTCCCGACGTAGAATTCAAACCGGATTCAATCAGCAAACGAAGGAGAAACAGGTACGCAAATCACATCAGGACATGAAAGGAAAGTGAAAACACAAAATAGTGCAATATTGTCAACCCCAACAGATATTTTAAATGTTGAAGCTTCTATAAAATTTGCACTCACGTGTTTAACGTGAAATGAAAGCGTTGTGGTTATTAAAAGTCACCAACTTATGTCTCCAGACAGGTACTCCAGATGCAAATGAAAGCGTTGTGGTTATTAAAAGTCACCAACTTATGTCTCCAGACAGGTACTCCAGATCCATATGGATCCGTGAGTGCAAATTTTATAGAAGCTTCAACATTTAAAATATCTGTTGGGGTTGACAATATTGCACTATTTTGTTTTTTCACTTTCCTTTCATGTCCTGATGTGATTTGCGCACCTATTGTAATAAAATATCTGATCAATACTTAATATCCTGGTTTGCCACAAAAAAAAAGAACAAAGAGTGTATTTTTTGGTTGAGTGAAATAGGATACATTCAAAGAAAGAAAGTGTATTTGTATTTCTAAGAAAAATATGTATTTCTAAGGAATATAACGTACAGATGCAGCGGTCGTTATTCGAACAAATCATGGCGCCGTTTTCATGTGCGCTTCTGTACTTCACATTAACACCGCCAATCGCCCCAGGCACACGTGTTTATCGCGGTTGTTTTGTTTGAATTTCATGGATTGTGTGCAATTAAATGAAATTAATGAATTGTAATGTGTACAGGACTGTGCTACTGTGTCAATTTCAGGTGTTTAAAAGCCAGAACACTAAAATGCAATTTTCTGCACTCGCCTGCACGCGCATCTTAAGGCGATACAGTTGGAAGAAATCCTTCGCCATGACATGGGTATTCCAAGGTATACACCGCGTGAAGTGTTTCAATAACGGCCACTGCATCTATAGGCTTTGTGCGTGGATGACTAGACATCTCCAGGTTATCGGGATACTGTAAAAGTGACAACCCTGTCCATAGGACAAAAGAGCAGGCAGTCATTGAAGAGCACCATTCCTACTGATCTTTCAGGCACTTGACTGGTTATCTTTCCTTACCGGTAGTGAACACTTAACAATCGTCTTGTCCAATCAACACATTTTGAATCTATTCCCCATCATTTGTTTATCACACTTCTGTGAGAGGCTGTGTCAAAGGCTTCACTGAAATTCAAGCAAGTTACATCTACTACTCCACCGTGATCTGTTATCTTAGCTATCTAGTCAAATAAATCCAGTGCATACATTTGTAATGTAATCTCTGCTCCAGTAAATCCATGCTGCTTTGCATCTTTAAGGTGTTGGATTTCAGACATTCAACTACAGTATTTTTTTTTGTTTTCCCCACCAGTGTTTCCATTAGTTTCCCCTCTATTAAAGTCAGGTTTAGCAGCCTTTAGTTATCAGACTCTCCTAACCTTCATTTTTGTCATACACCACTACTGCCCTCTGCCAGTCTTCTGGAGCCAACCCTAATTATAGTTACTGGTTGAAAAGGTCTCAAGCACATCATTAAATTGTTTCAATACTTTTGGGCATATACCATTTGGCGCCGTTGCCTTGTCCACTTTCATTGTTTGAGAGTTCTCTCGAGTTTCTCCTTGGTAAATTGATGAGAAAATCGAGCTGCTGCATTCTAATGAGTGGAATTCTAAATGACTGATTGACAGGTGTAAAACAGTATTGTGTCAAAACATCCCTGACAGCTTAGAGGGAGTAGGAAGGTATGCAGGGATGTTTAAAGTAGCCTTTTATTTTTTAGCAAATAAAAACTACAACATTAATACCGTCTTATTTTAGCTATGAGGAACTGCACCCAGTTTATAACCTTACATCTGTTTCTATATGTGTGCACCCGGATTCAAAATAAGTTAGGCTGAGTACAAAACCCTCCACCATACAGTATGTAGCAATTAAAATTACCAATTGTGAGCACATTCACGTCTCGGAAAGCTCTGCAACCTTGCATTTCCCCATTATCTCTTGGCATACAATGATTTTACTGAACCCAGGCATTTTGGGTAATCACTCACAAATGACTACTGTATGTCACTTTTTTGCTTCCTTTACATTTCAACATGGACCCCTATAAGCTTATGTCTTCTGTATTACACAGAGTTCTCATCCCCACCTGGGTTAAAGAAATGCATAGCCAGTAAACCTACTCACAGGCAGCTGTATGTGTGTGCACAAAGGTAAAACTGGAGCCAGGAATACACATGCACACACAGCATTGGCTCCTTAATAAGAAATGATATTGTTGGACGTTTGAAGGTAGCTGTTTAATGGATTATTTTGCCTGTGGATGGAATGGAGATTCACCTGTGTAGTGCAGGTGCAAAAGCAGTAGTTTGTTAGTATTTCAATAGTCCAGGATTGTTCCAGGTTGAAATAACTTTAATCATCATAGAAATGCTTCAGAGATGATGTAAGGAAGCATTCCAGATCTTACAAATTGAGATAAGAGCTGAAAAAGAGAGTTGTATGGTTGTAAAAGCTTAGAACTTACAACTACATTTGAATAAAATGTAATTTTGGTCCCTTCTAAGGCATCACAGCCTTAGGGGGATGTTTTTGGTCAAAGTTCCCCATTGAAGTCATGGAGTAACCAATATAGAAGGGTAACTACGTCAAGTACCTTTCCCCCTTGTTCTTAAGATTTAAAAAAAAAATGTGTGTGTTAAATTCATGATTTTTTAAAAATCTTTGTGAGACAAGAAACAAGCGCAAACCAAAACCCAATGATCATGAATCAAAAACTGTGATTTGAAACAGCTGTGGTGAATAAAAAGACTTAGAAAAAAAAAGTCTGAAATTAATAAATATCACCATAGGAGAGAAATGCAGCTCTTTCGGAAGATGTTTTCCAACATCTAATGTTGCAAGATGGCAGAAAACTTCAAAGCGCAAGCCTCTCCAGGACCATGAAAAGAAAAAATATATACATAGTGCAAAACTGCTAATATTACTAATAAGTGCCCCAAGAATTTATTTGAATGACCCCTCCCGTGGTATCAGAAAATATCAGGCGTTTTCAAAATTAGGTCAGGTCTTGATCTTTTCTTTTGGAACGATGGTATATTGTAACCTCCCAAAGGTTGTGGAGAAAAACAAGAGTGCAAAACAATTTATCAAATTGCTCCAGGTAAGTAAAAAGCTATGTAACAACCCTGGGTCTAAAAGATGCGCCGTCCCGATCACTCGTTCCTGCAATGGCCGGCTCCTCCTCTGTTGGTAGTCACGCTTCCGGATTGCTGATGTCAACGGAGGGGAGGACCCACGAGAGAGGCTTTTGCATGTTTCTGTTTGATTTAATTGAGACACCGAACTTGAGACATGAAAGGTGGAAGACGGAGAGTAAACAGGAGAAGAGCCTTCTTGAGTCCTCCCCTCCGGAGCACTTATTAGTAATATTAGCAGTTTCACACTACAGTATGTATATTTTATTTCTTTTCATGATCCTGGAGAGGTTTGCGCTTTGAAGTTTTTAGTTTTCTTAATCTCTAGCTGGTGAGGTTTTCATAATAACTTTTAGACTGCCCTGGACTCTGAAAGAGCTCAATTTTTACCTCCAGAACACTTAATATTTCAAAAGTTTAAGGTCCTGAATGGAGAATCAGATTTTCAAAATCTTGGAAAAGGCAAAGGAAGTAAAAAAATGGCGATTGTCCCTGCTGCTTTAATTAAGGTTTTTGGAAGTATACAATTAAATGGGCCCTCTACTATGGTGACCAGATTTTTATCACATCAAATTTCATGCCATTTTTGGCCAATTGTGTTTTGGTGGTAGTCATCGTTTTATGAAAAGGCTCATTCATTTCTAACATTTTCGAAAATCTCAAGGGATTAGGTCAGCCAGGAAAAAGAATCCCTGATCAAGGGCACCCAAGCCTCCCGTCGCACACCTCTGCGGAATATATGCATGCACCTATTTTAATATTGGGTCTACACAACCATTTAATACCGAACAGTAACTTGTATTTTGAGTACCTGAAATATGTTTAGATGGTTACCGGTTTCATGTTTATAATTAGCGTACGTAGATTATGCTATTGAACATTGAGTAGGCACAATAAAGGCCCTTTTTTTAAACTTATATTTTTATTGAAATTTTCATACATGGATGGGGAGGGGTACACACAAAAAACAGGATGAGGAGGGAAACAACCATTTTATATCATATTCAGGCAACAACAATCACATTACGTCAAACAAGATTGTATAAAAAAGAAAAACACGTTCGACACTCATCACTCCCAAACCCTATTTCCTTCCGTGATCAGTCCTCTATCCAACATCCCAGGAGTTCCCGACCTGTTATTCTTTCTTGTAGTAGTTTTTCCATTAGTTGGACTTCATTTACCCTTCTAATAACCTCTCTTTTGGAAGCCGGGAGTGTCTTTCTTCCACGCTGCAGCTACAGCACATCTAGCCGTCGTTAGAATATGTAAGATCAATTTAAGTGTATAATGATTCACAAGTGTAATACCAACGTAACAAAATTTTGTATACTCCCTTGTTATTTCAGTATGGAAATCCAGAGCCCACTGTTCCATATACTTATGAAAGGGGTATCTTTTTGGGGGATTAAACCTTGGTACAGAGATGATATCAGCCCCTTTTTGATACTTTTTTGTTTTGCATAGATCTTCAAATCTTGTGTATCTATGGAACTCCTCATAGAAACCCTGCTGAACAAAATGTCGGACCTGCATATATTTAAGCAAGTCAATTTGGTGTACACCATACTTTCTCATCAATTCCTCAAACGATATTAGCTTGTCTTTTTCTAACAAATCTGCCACTTCCGGAATCCCTCTGTCTCCAAATTTCAAACCCCTGTCCCTGAGAAACCAGAGGGAACCCTGGATTATTATCAAACAAAGGCGTAAACCTAGATGGTACCTGTATTGACAAAACCTTATATATTTTTTTGCCCGCTGCCAATTTTTCAAAGTAAATCTGGTTACTGCTGGTTCAGACTGTCTCCCATTCCGATCCCAGGGCTAGATCAAAGCAAAGAGGGAAACCCGACTGTTTTTTTTGAGTGAACTCTCCAAATCCACCCAGTCATAAATCCCTCTCGGAGGGTGCCAATAAACCATTTGTTTCAAATGGGAGGCCATATAATATTTTAAAATATTTGGGATTGCCATACCACCTCCATCTTTAACATCCAACATAATTGACCTGGCTATTCTCGGCTGTTTATGTTTCCAAATAAATTGCATAATTCGATTTTGGATTTCTTTTATACGAGTGTGAAACAGATATCGGAACATAATATAGAAGTTTAGAGAGGATATTCATCTTGACCGCAGTTATACGCCCTATCCAGGAAATACAATGGGAATTCCAGACTTGCAAATCTTTTTTTTATCTTTGAGAAAAGTTTGGGGTAATTATACTTATATAATGAATTGTAGTATCTAGTAAGATATATTCCAAGATACTTTAAATGAATATTTTTCCATTTCCTTCAGACAGTTTTAAATTTAGGGCTTCCGACATTCCCATATTAACTTTATATCTGGATAAATCACCAATCTCCAAAGGGTGGACTGAAAATTCGGGAGAGATGTCAGTGGGTTAGATATAGTAAGGATAATATCATCTGCAAACAGTGGCATTTTGTAGCACTCATCTTTTATTTTAATCCCTTGTATATCTGGGGAGAATCTACTAGTAGAGGGTATCCATGTCTAGTCCCATTCTTAATCGCTATCAGATTCCCCTCCCTACCTGGGATCTTCAGAGTTATTAGCAACTTATAGACGGCACGGACCCCCTGTAGAAAACCCCCGGGGAATTCGAATGCCTCTAGTGTTTTATCCAGGAAATCCCACCTTATCCTGTCAAACGCCTTCTCCGCATCTAGACTCAACAAAACAGCTTTTGGTTTAGATTTATGTATCTGGTAAATAACATTAATAAAACATTTTTTGTGTTGTCTGATGCCTGACGTTCACTCACAAATCCCACCTGATCATAATTAATTAATCTAGGAAGTATTGTATTCAATCTATTAGCTAAGATTTTACTATAAATTTTCAAAGACATATTGTCACGGTAGACCAGGTTTACCAACAAATTAATATGGGGATTCTGGCCGGGCACACAAGATGAGTAAAAGAAATTGTAATTTATTTACTTTTAAGACAAACACACAATACTTCATAATTACAGTCAATATACACTTACTGGGATGGGGAAACTAAATAAAATGTCCACGGAACGAAACAAAGTCTCTGGGGCATCCCTGCACGCCTGCAAGTGGGTGTGTGATGTAAGCCGTGCGACAGTCCTTGGCTAGGGGCGCAACTTGCCAGCCCAATATCTCCGTCAAATGGGAGTCTTTCGTAATGTCCTTACAGGATTCGTTCGGGAATCCTTAGCTCAAACGAATTCTGGAAGAGGGGTGCAATCCTTGGTTATGATGTAGTTAACCCCCTCACACTCCGGAACCGTTGACGCGGTACTTGGACGCTTCTTGGTAAAATCTGAGATGAATTTGACTGGGACTGGGCTGCAGGCATGTTTATAGGGTTAAGTGTCCTATACCTAACATATACACCCAATCCTCTTGTGGGAATAATTTCCCCCACCTATCCCCGACTTGCCAGTACCTTGCAAAGAGGGCAGAAGTTGCTTCCCGGTCTGCACAGAGCATGTGCTAACTTCACACCTGAACTACTTAGAATACCGAGCCCAACCTCTTACCTGACGACAGTAAGTCTGGGGCTTGGCTACCAAGTGTGAATTGCTGATACTTCACACCGGTATCTGGTACTTACAATATCCCGGCCACCCTAACACCTAGGGTCTTTGAGACTTTTCAACTCCGGACTTCTCTTAGACACTGGGGCACCATTTTAGCAGGGTGCCCTTTGAAGTCCAGAGATTAAATAATCCCTCAGCTCATTCATTCATAACATATGGGCATGTTAATGGATGCATTGCCGGTCTGGCAGGAAAGGGTTCCTGCCTGTACATTTGAAAACACCATTACAATACAGTTTATTTATAAATGTATGTTCTGCTTATGCAACAATTATAAACCTTATATGTTTGTTTATGGTTTCTTTTTACCTAGCTGCACTCCAAAAATTAGAGTGCTAGCTCTTTCCTAACGCAAGTTACCCACTTAATTGAAGGGGCTCTGTGATGTGGGATGCGGTTTGACCTATACTCGGTCTGGGTTACAAGCCGGCATTCAATGTATCCATCCTGGCTTTGATCGTTAAACGCAGACACGCGCCACTACTTCAACTCAAGTGGATAACCAGATGGCAGGATACTATGTATCAAGAAGACACTTCAGCTAAACCACAGACCACTTATTCAATTGACTTTGCGGTTTCATCGTATGTGGTCTGAAAACTGATACCTATCTTGAAAGCAGCTACTTATTCATGGGCACACTTCTTCAATCAGTGCTTGGCACAGCGCTAGCAGCTCCCCCTTGTGTCGCAAATACAGTTAGCACATAGTTCATTCATTCATTGTAACTTCAGCTATTGTCTTAGCTGCAAAATAGGGACAATAAAGGTAGTGTAGGGGAAAACATAGGCTGATGGTTGCAATACATTTTAACCCCTTCTGTCCCAACACGGTTTAGGGTTAACCAGCTGGGCATAATACCTTTATTATTGGCCAGGTTAACCCTCTCACCGCCACACATATTAAGCAACAAATTGGTCTATAGCTACAGTACCACAACATAAAGGATCCTTTCCCTCTTTTGGAATCACCACTATATTGGCCTTTGTCGTCTGTGGGGGATTTGTTTTCCGCTAAGAAAACCATTAAATAGGTCTAACAGACAAGGCCCTAAAATTCCTATAAAATTTTTATAGTACAAATTTGAAAAACCATCCAGACCCGGGGCCTTCAATGGTTTCAATGAGCCAACCGCCCTCCCAAGCTCTAATTGAGTTATCTTTGAATTTGAAATGTTGTGGTCATCCTCGGTCAATTTTGGGAGATTACGATCTCTTAAATAATCTTCGATCTGAGTCAGACCAGGGATTTTAGTATTTGGGATTGAGTTATCTAGATCTAGGGCACACAAACTTTTTTTTTTCTGCTGCACCCCCCTGCCTGCTCTCCTCTGTTGTGCGTACCCCTCCTTACCTCGCGTGGCGTCTCACGTGACATCAGGTCACATGACCCCATGGCATCATTTGCCGGCCCGATGCCATGGACACAACTACTGATGCCGACAGAGTTATAGAGACCTCGCGATACCCTGGCATTTAATTTAAATGCCTTGGGGAAGTGCGCGGGGCCTCTGCAATGCCGCACCCCTGAGAAAATCTTGCACCCCCCCACTTTGCGCACCACTGATCTAGATCATAGAGTTCCTTATAAAATGTACCAAATTCCTCAGCAGTCTTTGAGGGATTATATGGCACTTCTCCCCCTTTTATCTTAATAGCAGGAACTTATGCCCTAGACCCGATCTCTGAAAGCTTATTTGCCAATATATGGTCTGCCTTATCTCCCTTATCATAGTATGTTTTCTTAGTCCACTTAAGGGCCTTCTCTACATCCTCCAGTTTTAATCTACTGAGTTCCTCCCTTGCCTGGCTAAGAATTTTATAGATTTTCCTAGACAGGTTTTTTTTATGTCTTCTTTCTAACGTTACAATTTTGTCCGTTAAATACTTTGGCATTTCCATTTTCATTCTCTTTCTGTAAAATGATATTGAAATAAGCTGTCCTCTAATCGTGGCTTTATGTGCCTTCCATAATATTGCTGTCAATTCTACGGACCCATTATTAGTTTGGAAATTGTTTTTGAGTGAGTTAATCTCCCGGTGATTTAGTAATGAATCATTCATCCTCCAGTGAAATTATTGAATCCTGGCAAATGGGGGGTCAAACAAAATTGCAACCGGAGCATGATCCGGCCACGTAATAGTCCCTATTCTAGAGTACGAGTCGTGAGGGGGCGAGAAAAAAGCATAATCTCTGTCCTTTATGCGAGCGATGCCAGGCATCGGGCAGACCAAAATATTTCATTAGCAATCTAAATTTCTTTGCTACCCTATATGTTAGTGCAGAGTGTGTGCTGCCCTGGATGTGTGGATTTGTCCAGATCCGGGTCCGGTACTATATTGAAATCGCCTCCAAAAGTCATAGAATGTTCTCTGCTATCCCCAATAGTCTCCAATGTTTCCCTTAAAAAATAAATTTGTTCCTCGTTAGGTGCATATACATTCACTAGTGTGATATGTTGACCTGAAAGAAGTCCATGAACCACAAGGGACCGCCCACCTTGGTCTCTCTTAACTTCCAATATCTGTTACGGGATATGATGTTTTATCAAATTCACGACACCCTTTTTTTTACTGAAAAAAGAAGAATGCTACAGGGTATATACAGCTGAAAGTGTTCGGGGGCTTTTGGGTGTCAAAATGCATCTCTTGTAGAAAAACAATATCTGCTTTCAGTTTCCCAAATTCTTTATGGACCAATCTACACTTACCATTACTATTAAGGCCCTTAACATTCAGAGAGACTAACTTCAGTGGCGTTTGACTAGCCATGTCCAGTGACGTGTCTCTCTATCCCTCGTGAAAGTTGTGCTCTAATAATTTTAATACTTGTAATGGATAACCGAGAAAAAAGGGGGAGGGGGGGAATTTCCCATACCGGGAACTTGGAGAAAAACAAAACAACAAACAAAAATGAAATTGAAAAATAAGATGAGTATATCCAGCCACTCATCCCAATTTTGCGGCCAGTCCCTAAATGGCCTGGCGGGCATATGGCCCTACTGGGGACGACTTGATGCCAGGCATACAGGGCTCCCTTCCACCCCATACACCCTGCCCCCATTTACTCTCATCCTCCTATCGCACCTTAATTATAGATTGCACAAGATATGCCTTTAAAAAAATAGGTCAATTCCTGCCAATTTTAAAACCCCTAAACATATACAGCTTGTCATAAAATAGTATAGCACAGTTGGAGAGAAGGAATAGCAAACAGCCTGGTAATCAATATACATCACACTTAATATTTCTCATTTTAAACATTCAATAACTGTTAAGATTAATTTCACAGGTAGGGGCTGCTATTGTCCTTTAGTAGACATTTAATGACCTTTATATCTGTAGTTTGAGTATCAGTGTGGCGTGCAACCCGTCAAATAAACCATCTCTTTTGAGTCTTTGGGCCAGGGCCCAGTCACCCACCGCCTGTCCCCTCAGTCATACGTTTCCCAGCTCCGTGCAAAAATCAATTTTAGCGATACCACGAGGTGGCTTCTCCCCTCCACAGAGATAGTTTATCAGAAGGCAGGTGACCCCGAATCACAGACATAATGGAACCTAAAAGATATGAGGGACACAAAAAACCCCAGAGAAAACAGAGAGGGGAGAGAAAAAACAAAAGCTGCGGATCCAACGTCAATTTCTTTGGATCGCCGACTCGACGGCCAGCGAGACCGCCGCGGACTCATACTGAAACTTCCAAAGTTTTGGGTGGACAACAAAAGGGGTTCGGCAGAGACCTCTCAAAAACGTAGCAGGTCCTGGCTCTGACCTCTTCGGGCTATCGCCCCCTCGACCGATCTCTCATCCTCGAAATAGCCATCTTGAGATCTTTGCAGCTGACCCGATCTATCCTTGGGGTCCAGTCCTAGTGCTGAGAGAAAGGATGTGGATTCCTCAGGATGGCTGATCGAAACCTGTTTCCCTCTGTGGTTAACTATTAGACAGAACGGGAAGCCCCATCGATAGCGAATCCCCTTTTCCTGGAGAATCGCTGTCAGTGGTCGCAGTCCTCTTCGCCTTTCTATAGTAAATCTGGACAGGTCCTGGAATATCTGCATAGGGGCTCTTTCGAAATCGATTGATCCTTTATTTCTGCAGCCCTTTATAATCATATCCTTGGTTGTGTATTGATGAAGCCTCAATACCACATCTCTGCTTCTTCTGGGATCATCAAATCACGGACCCAACGCTCTTTGAGCTCTGTCCATTAGCATTTCACCGTCTTGTAGTTAGGGGTCAATTGACAAGAAGAGTCTCTTAAGATATGGCTGCAGGGCTTCCATGGACACCGTCTCAGGAATATGGCAAATTCCTAAATTATGCCTCTGCTCCCTATTCTCCAAGTCATCCATACTGTCTCTCATGGCTCTGACCTATTCATTCAGACGCAGGACCTCGTTGTCCATATATACCTGATTTTGTAAGGTAACGTCCATCTTGTTTTCCAGCTCTGTGGTTCTTTTAGACAGTGAAAAAACTTCTGCTTTAAACTCTAACACTGCTTTATCCAATGATACCTGGAACCCAACTTGCAGTTGCTGCTGTGCCACTCACCTATTCCTCTGAAGTTTTCTGACCCCCAGCCATGTCCCTCTGCCTCTCTGCAGGCTCCTTGTCTCTCTCTCCCTCATGTGCTGATTCCAATCGCGCGCGCTCCTTCTTTCTTTTTCTCCGTCGACATGGAGGGTCCCCGGCCGAATTGGGACAAATCTGGGGCCTTGGCTTTCCGGTCTTTCTTCAGGGTCATCTCCTGATGTTCCCCAGAGCTTCACTAGCACATGTGAGCGCCTTGACGTCACGCGCGCACCCAATAAAGGCCCTTTTAATGAGAAACTTCAGAAACCTATTAATTTTGTGAGAGGTTAGTTGTAGTGTATAAAATGGAGTCAGACTTGCATGTTACGGAGGATAAGTAAATGAAAAGAAGTATGCAGTATTAACACTATTTTATTAATTATTTAGGGATATATATATATTTTTTTTTTAAAGCAATGATTGCCTAGCTCTGTGTACTATGAAATTGAAGACAAATAAAAGAACAGGTCTATACTGTAAGTACTATAACTGCTAAAGTGCATACCATGAATTACAGAGTAAATACTTTTTAACTTGTTATAAATGCACCTTTTTGTCCAAAAACATGTAAATTGTATTCAACTTACTTTGGTGTCTTACATCCTCCTAATTTTTCATCTTATGACTATTTTACAAATAAAGCAGATTGAGGCTGTAAAACGATGCTCGCTGAATAGTTTCCTAACAGTTAAATATTTTAAAAGTGGTTTGCTAGAAACTTGAGTAAAAGTATCTGGTTGTGAAAATATTTGCATCCATAGTGACTGACTTCTAAACAAAACTTGAGCCACATTCACATTTCAAAACAAAAACTTGAGCTTTAAAAAAAAACCATCTTAATTCTGTTGATCAAAAGAAACCAATGTAGTCTATCTTAATAAACATGCATGTTTTTATTTGTTTATAACATGGGCATTGTATTCAAAAGAAAGTGAGCCTGTATTGAAACAAATGATATGTTTAGCTGAAAAATTATTGTGTGTGCGCGTGTGCACGTGTGCGCGTGTGCGCGTGTCCAGTAATCAAAACCCAGGCTGTGCTGAAAGCTGTGTAATGCAGCAAGCATAAGCTTATAAGGGTTCCGTGTAAAATGGATTTGAGGCAAAAGGTGACACTGTGCTAATTTGCACGTAATTTCCCAGAATCCCTTGCTGCAGTGGAAGCACTGTATGCTAGGTGATAATGGCGAAAGGCAGGGTTGCAGACCTGTCTAAGACATGTGAATGTGCTCACAATTGATCTTTTTATGTGCTATGTATGTATGTATGTGTATATGTGTGTGTGTGTGTGTGTGTATACATATACATCAAATAAGTCTAATTTATACAGTATGTGCCATATCAACAGTTTTACCTTCTGGAAACTGCACAATGTGTATCATACTAGCTCTTTCCAATGTCTTTGCATATTTGGAGGAGATGGTTGAGGTCAAAAGCAACATCCTTTAACATTGGAAAAAATACAGCAACATTTCATGCACATGATGTGACTTTGTGAATTACCTGCGAAAATGGGATTAATATTGTCTATAAATATACCAATGACACAAATGATGAGCAAAGTGCTCGTTCAAAGTAGTGGCTGCAGTTCAATCCAAAACTCAGCTTCAGATTTAGGGGCCTATGCAGAGAGCAGCGCTGGAAATAATTGGAGATAACAATAAATTGTAACTTTAATGGCGTGATTTTATCTCCATTTGCATAAAGGACCGAAAACTGCATTTAAAATCATGTGTGAATATGGAGAGTTTCAACCGGCGAGATGCGCGCTGGTGAAACATGTTTGAAAAAAAAACATTAAACAAATTTAAATAAATTGCAATTGAGGTTGGTGCAGATATTACCCACTTATGTGAAATTAAAATAGTGAAATTGCTTGTTAAAACCGTACGATAAACGACTATTCAACAATAGCGGCATTTTTTTCGAACAATTGGTAAAAATTATAAATATTCATAAGAGATTATAAATATGCACTTTGAGAAACATACATACAAATGTAGCGTGAGGGTTGGTTGCTGAGTCCTAAGTATTCCTTGCGGGTGCCTCCCGCGCATTATCTGTTTGCTTGCGTTTGGCACGCGATGTGATAATGGGTGTACAATGGAATTTCAGCGTCCTTTGCAATACCGTCCAGAAACGCTAGCAGGCGCTAGTGTGTCTTCAAAATCTGAATCCCCTTTTTCTGTAATTTTGGCACAATCCGATATCACACCATATCATGTTGTATGTAATGGTATTAATGTAAAATGTAAAAACTTGAGAAGACTAAAAAGTAGCTTAAAATAAAAAATATTTTTTTTTTCGAACATTAGGCTTTATGAGTAATGCAATAATACAAATGTCTTCACTCTTCTTCAAAATGTGCAATGTTCTTCTTTCGTCATCTTCTTCAGCCTGGCTGGCTCTTGGACGTCTTGGCCTTTAAATTGTATGTATGTCTTTATTTGTACAGCGCCATTTATGTACATAGCGCTTCACAGTAGTAATAAAGTAGTAATACACGTGGTAATCATATAAATAAAAATAATATAAGTAACAGGTCATGGGAATAAGTGCTTCAGACATAAACATAACATTTAGGAAGAGGCATGAATAAGGAGCTTGATCTCAGCTACTACTTTTAATCCGTTATGAGGGGTCATCTGCGAGCTACGTATGTGACCTGACCGGGAGTGGTTGGATGGTTCCTGGCTATCTTATGCTGTTTGCCTTTGTGGAATGCCCTATCTACCTGTTTTCTGACACATAGGTTGCCCAAAGTCCTGAACGGTATGGCGAGTGCGGCGTGGGTCACTAGTGGCAGTCTTTTTGTGGTTATCCTTCCTTCAGCCAAAGTCGTCTCCACTCACCTCTGTTCCACCATTACTCATATCCCTCTAGGTTTGATGGTTCCTTTGTTATAGTTATTTAGTTAATACCAAAATAGAAGTTGTAGCCAGGTTCCCCCTGCCTGTCACCCCCCTCACCTTGCTGGCGATCGCGGGGGCCGCCGAGCTCAATGGCGGTTCCGTCGGCCGATCACAAGGCGGGAGCGGTGAGGTTCCTGCTTCAGGGGGGTTGCCGGGGATGCGAGCGGCCGGTTGCCAGGGCCGCGATCGCGTTGCGAGGGCTCCCAGCGCTCCTGAAGCAGGGCGGCAGGGCGCCGCCATTCCCTATGTGTTCGCGCATGCGCAGTGATTCCCCGCATGCGGCGGCCAGCCAGGGACATTGCGCATGCGCAGTGATAGCGCGCGAGAGGCAGCCAATCAGCAGAGGGCTCTAGAGAGGGACTACATAACCCATGAGCCTAAGGAGCGCCCACATGACCCCAGGGAGCCAATAGGGCTACAGCATCTCCCTGCAGAGGAGATTAGATACATTTCGCGGGCTCTGAACACGTTAGTCAGTCGGCGTCAGGAGCAGCTAGGGGAAGGAGGTAGGGTGCAGGAGTCAGTGACTCCCTGCACTAGGCCAGCAGCCCCCTAGGCCCCAGATAGCCCTGAGCCACCAGTAGTGTTGTGTTGTGCAGGGACAGGCCCCAGGCTAGGGACCCTGCCCCTTATTCTCCAGAGTCAGTAAGGGACACAGCGGACGCTGCGCGTCCATCCAGAGGTTTGGGCTCAGACCTCTGCTGCGGCTGCAGCAGCCATCCGGGTGGGATCGCCCCGGACGGTAGTTCCTGTATTCACTCATCATCAGAATCCTTTGTGAAGCTCCTTGGCAGGCCCGGATACTGGAGTGCTCGGCAGGTAATCTTCAAGTGCACCAACTATACCATCTATTCATATAAGACACAGTGGCTGTGCAGTCACACATATATTTATCTCACTTGAGGGTGGAGGACATATTGTGTGGGGTTACTGGACACGGGGTGGGAGACGCATTAGTAGTGTCTCCTCTAGAGAGGGACACCTGTTGATATATATGAATAAGTACGTTTGCTACAGTAAAGTTATTGGTGGTTTTACATGCTGTGTGTGTGATATATATAAATTGTCCATTCGAGGACCACTCCCCCTCTGGTGGGGGCCATCGCAGGTGTAGGCGCTGCACTGAGTACGAGGTTACTCCTATTATTATACGTGCCCCAGGTTCCCCGTGGCAGAGGCTTAGGCCCCCTGTGAGCCTAACAGGTAAAGCACCACTCCTGGTAAAATTAGGTTCCCCGCACACACACACTATATGCGATTGGATGGGGGAATACTCGTTACATTTGGAGGCGCTGCTGAGAGTCTATCTGGGGTGCCCTAATCCATATCAAATTGTCCGATTTAAACGCCATCATGTCTGCAAGAAGTCCATGACTGGGCCTTAGTGCGCTGCATGTCCCCAAGACGCGTGGTTGCAGTGGCGGGAGTATCAAATGACACAGACTTATTCGCAGTGCTCAAGCAAGTAAGGAATTGTCCGGGACTGACCACCGCCCGGGTGGTAGACTATAAACTTGATGCTGACGGCCGGGGGACCACCTACCTCCTGGCCACCGAACGCGACATATGTTCAGAGACTGTTCCCCATGTATTAAACCTACCAGAGCCCTCCGCAGAGGACTGTCTCATGATATATCCTGACACACAGGCTCCCGAAGAACCGTCCACCAGTACTGGGCCAACCACGACCCACCGGGTGACCAGTACTACTCACAGGGTAGGTCCCCCTAAGGTCTCCTTCACTCCGAGCGGGGTAGGAGGAGTCAGCAGCTGGGCGGGGAGTCCAACCACCTCGCCTACTCCTGATAGACGGTCAGGCAGTCTCCCAATCATGCCTAGCATAGGAGCTGGAACCAGTAGTCAGCCCCTTAGTGGAGGTCTTTCCTTGAATATGACAGCCTCCCAACTAGTGGAAGCTGTAACCATCTCGTCCCAAGCACAGAACTACCGGAAACTAAAGGCCTTTTCTGGGATTCTGCCGATGCCTTCAGGAGAAGAAGGGATCGAGACATGGAGGGACCATACTCTTCAAGTAATAGCGGAGTGGTCGTGCTCCGAAGCCAGCAAAAGGCAGAGGTTGGTTGAGTGCCTCAGAGCCCCAGCCTCCCAACTGGTACGGACGCATCGTGAAGTGGAAGGAGAAGTTACAGTGCAGGAACTGGTGGAAATGCTCACTCAGTCTTATACCCGAGAAGACGACGAGGATGAGCTGATGGCCCAGTTCAAAGCTCTTCGCCAAAAAGAAGGAGAGGATTTGTTTGCCTTCGTCCGCAAACTACAGCTGTCGCTGGGGACCCTCCTGTCCAAAAACATAATTTCAGTCGCCGAAGTGGACCGGTACCGATTCAAACAGCTACTAAAGGGGTCGTTGCCTAATCACAACATAGTTATAATGATGTGGGCTGCCTGATCGCTGCTGTACCACCCAGCTACATGGAATTGTTGCGTCACATCCGAGGACATGAGGTGCAGCTACATTTTCATGACTCCAAAAAGACCAAGGGTGACACCTCTGTCCCCTCTGCCCCAAAGGGTAAGAAATCTTCCAACCAGGAGGAGGAGGTGGCTCACAAATCGCCTGCCGGGAAGGGCCATACCTCCGAGAGATCATCTTCCACGTACAAGGGTCATCCTGAACGCCGCAAAGTAGTTTGCTATAACTGCGGGAAGAAGGGCCACTTCTCCAACGATTGCCCGGAGAGGGAGGATCCTCCAGAGGAAAAGCCTCCCGATAGAGGAAATTCAGCCCGGTCAATGGTCTGCCGCATACAAATGGCAGAGTCTGATCCAGACACCCCTACTGGAACCGAAGATGTTCCTTCTAACTCCGGTCCCAGTGATGACGCCTTACCAAGGGAAGCTTACAGTCAAGTAGGCCCCTCAGCCATCGTGCCTGTTGTACTGGAAAGGATCTTTGCATCTGCCCTTCTGGACACTGGATCCCAAGTGACCATTATATACCGCAAGTTATATGACCAGAAGCTTAGACACTGCCCCCTGAGGTTGGCCGAACATATGAGGGTTAGGGAGTTAAGTAATGAAGACTACCCCATCGATGGGATTGTAAGGGTTCAACTGGAAATACTCCAACTGAAAACCGGCAAGAAGCACCCCATGCATGTAGCGGCAATGGTATGCCCGGAGCCCCAAGACCAGTGCAAGTATCCGATCATCTTGGGAACCAATACTTATATAGTACAAGCGGTTATCAGAGCATACCTGAAAGAGACCAACGAGTTGCCGCTGGCCAATTCGCTCCTAGATCCCGTAATACGAGAGGAGTGCAACCGGGTATATGCCTTAGAACGTCACGGGGACCTCTACAATCGTCAACGCGGACTGACGATCATATTACCAGGGGGAGTGCAACGACTGGCCGTCTGGTGCTGTTATCCCGAGTGAGAGAGAACGATCAGCTTTTCTCTCTGGAGAGTACCCCTGAGGAAGAAGTTCAGAGAGGGTATAGGGTACTACCCGAGGTGCGGGAGTGGACGACTAAAATCCCTCTACGAACCTACGTATATGTGCAGAACATCTCCCTATTCCCGATGGAACATGATGCCGGACAGAGTCTGGGTTGCATATATCCGGTCAGCCCTGTGGAAACAATGCCCCAGGTGAATGCGGCGGCAGTAAGTGAGAGGTTAGTCGATCTGGACTTCAACTTCAGCGAGTCGACATTGACCACTGAGTGGAAAGAGCGGCTGACAACCCAGTTGAATAAACGACGGACGGTGTTCTCCACGAGTGAGATGAATGTGGGGTGCAGTCGCAGCGCTCAACATGCCATTAGACTGAGTGATGCCACCCCGTTCCGGAAACGCTCTCGTCGCATCGCCCCTAGGGATGTGGACGATGTGAGGAACGTCTTGCAAGAAATGGAGACCGCTGGGATTTTGACGGAGTCTCGGAGCCCTTACGCCTCTCCAATCGTGGTAGCGAGGAAAAAGAACGGATCCGTACGACTGTGTGTCGACTATCGAACCCTGAACAACCGTACGATACCGGACCAGTACAACCTTCCTCGCATTGAAGAGATCATGAATGCTCTGAACGGAAGCCAATGGTTCTACGATCCGGGTGCTATCAGGTACCCATGAATGCAGAGGATCAGGAGAAAACAGCCTTCGTCTGCCCCCTGGGGTTCTACCAATTTACACGTATGCCCCAAGGTATATGTGGGGCTCCTGCTACCTTCCAATGACTGATGGAGAAGACTATCAGGGACATGAACCCTCAGGAGTGTCTCGTCTACCTGGACGACATCATTGTCTTCGGAAGGACTCTGGAAGAGCACGAAGAGAGGCTGCTTAAAGTAATAGACCGTCTTGGGAAGGAAGGGTTGAAATTGTCCCTTGACAAGTGCCGGTTTTGTCACACCTCGGTGACCTACGTGGGGCACATCGTGTCGGCTCAAAGAATCGCCACCGACCCAGCCAAAGTAGAAGCGGTCGTGAACTGGCCGCGTCCCGAGAATGTCACGGAACTACGATCCTTCCTGGGGTTCTGTGGGTATTACCGTCGCTTCGTGGAAGGGTACTCTAGTAGAGCTAAACCCCTGAACAATCTGTTGAAGATATACCCCGAAGATACAGGAAGGAAGGCCGTATCGGCCCGCCAACCGTTTGGTGATAAATGGACGTCTGAGTGTCAACAGGTCTTCCTAAAATTGAAGAAGTGCCTGACCGAAGCGCCGGTGCTTGCGAATGCTGATCCCGAACAACCATACGCTCTGCATGTGGATGCCAGTCTCAATGGACTGGGTGCCGTCCTGCACCAGAAGCACCCCGAGGGCCTCCGGCCTGTAGCCTACATCAGCCGCAGTCTGACACCCAGTGAACAGAAATACCCTGTCCACAAGTTGGAGTTCCTGGCTCTCAAGTGGGCGATTACCGAGAAGCTCCACGATTACCTTTATGGTGTTACGTTTGAGGTAAGGACGGATAACAATCCCCTCACGTACATCAATACCTCGGCCAAATTGGATGCAGCAGGACACCGATGGCTGGCAGCCCTGAACAATTACCGATTCTCCCTGAAGTATAAGCCGGGACCCTTGAATGTAGGAGCTGACGCCCTCTCCCGACGGCCAGGGCTAAGTGCTACTCAAGATGATGAGGAATGGGAAGAACTTCCAGGACCAGGGGTGCGAGCTTTGTGTAGCAGTGCCGCCATCGTCAATGATCAAGTGGCCTTTTCCGAATTACGGGTTGCGGATTCCTTGGGATGCCAGTCGCAGGCTGTCCCAGCCGCCTACTGCGATCCAAAAGGGATGAACATAACTCATGACAAAGTGCTACAGTGGAAAGATCTGGTAGACTACCAAATACGAGATCCTGTCATTAGTATCATTAGGCAAGCCATTGAAAAGAAGAATCCAGCCCTTCTGAAGCGTGCTCCCAACGACTTGGTGGCCTCGCTCATGCGGGAAGTGGACAAATTCGAAATCGATAACTGCTTACTCTATCGGGTGGTGCAATACCACAACCACCCGGATAGACGACAACTAGTCCTCCCTAAGAACTTGCAATACATGGTGTTGAAGTCTCTACATGATGAGCATGGACATCTCGGTGTAGAGAAGACCTTTGGGTTGGTCAGAGACCACTTTTTCTGGCCCAAGATGCGAGAGGCCATAGAGCACCACTGTCGCCATTGTACTCGGTGTATACAACGCAAGACCCTACCTACCAGAGCAGCACCCATGGGCCATCTGAAGTGTTCTGGCCCAATGGACCTTGTGTGTATGGACTTCCTGTGCATTGAGCCTGATAGCCGGGGAATAAGCAACGTGCTGGTCATCACGGATCATTACACCCGGTATGCCCAGGCCTTCCCCACGAAAGATCAGAAAGCCATCACAGTGGCAAAAATATTATGGGAGAAGTACTTCGTGCACTACGGTCTTCCAAACCGCCTTCACTCAGACCAATGTCGGGATTTTGAGAGGACTCTGATCTGAGAACTGCTCAAAATGCTGAACATCGCCAAATCACGAACGACCCCGTACCATCCCGAAGGAGATGCATTGCCAGAATGATTTAATCGAACCTTACTGGACATGCTCGGAACTCTACAGAGTGCTCAGAAGACTGAATGGAGTCGACACGTGGAGGCCCTGGTGCATGCGTACAATTGTACCCGACACGAATCAACTGGATTCTCCCCATACTTCCTTATGTTTGGGCGAGTGGCGAGACTGCCAGTGGATGTACGTCTTAGAGTCTCGACGGATGGGATACACAATGCTACCCATTTCAAATACGTGCAAAGACTTAAAGACAGTTTGCAGCAGGCCTACCAACAGGCTGAGAAGTCTACAGCTAAGCTGAACGCTGGCAATAAAAGGCGATACGATCATAAGGTCAAATATCGGGATCTTTGTCCTGGCGACGCTGTGTTGCTTCGAAACCTGGGAGTCCCAGGAAAACACAAATTGGCCCACCGATGGAGAGACGGTGTAAATGAAATAGAATCTCAGATGCCTGGTCTCCCGGTCTATCGCATCAAAGACACCGACGGCCGAGTAAAGGTATGGCATTGTAACCATCTTCTCCCCATTCCACAAGTGGGAGATGAGGAAGCAGAAATACTGACCACACCGCTCAACGGTGAGTCCGACTTATCAGAGATGGGTCAAGAGACTGTAAATAACGAAACCCACTCTGAAACTCCTGAAGACCCTTTGGAAGGATCCTCTCAAAGGGACTATTCCACAGAAAGGGCATCTCCCGGAGGAGCTACGGGTAAAGGGCCCCGTAGGTCAACGCCTACTAAGGTGGCACCAACAGGCCAGCCTTTGTATCCACAGAGCCCGTGCTTTGTGCCAAACAGAGACTGTTCAGAGACATTTCTCCCCGCAAGGGAAGAAGCTGAGCCTCAGGACTGTGTTTATTACTCCCCCGAGGGAGTTGCAGAAGAACAGCTCCGAAGGAGCCAAAGAGTCAGGAACCCTCCAAATCGGGTAACCTATGATCAAATTGGGGCACCCCATTATGAGGCTCAGCAGTGGTCTCGGAGCAAAATCCAATCTGTGATTGTGATGCTCACAGAATTGTGCAACATCGTATAAAGTCAATGCGAATGTGCTAAGTTATATATTGAACTGCATTTTTATTATATAATTTCTGTACATGGTTGAGTTGTGTCCCAAGCGAGGACGTTGGGGTTTTTACCAGGGGGAGGATGTTGCCAGGTTCCCCTGCCTGTCACCCCCCTCACCTTGCTGGCGATCGCGGGGGCCGCCGAGCCCAATGGCGGTTCCGTCGGCTGATCGCAAGGCGGGAGCGGGGAGGATCCTGTTCAGGGGGGTTGCCGGGGACGCAATCGCGTTGCGAGGGCTCCCGGCGCTCCCGAAGCAGGGCGGCAGGGCGTCGCCATTCCCTATGTGTTCGCGCATGCGCAGTGATTCCCCGCATGCGGCGGCCAGCCAGGGACATTGCGCATGCGCATTGATAGCGCGCGAGAGGCAGCCAATCAGCAGAGGGCTATAGAGAGGGCTACATATCCCATGAGCCTAAGGAGCACCCCACATGACCCCAGGGAGCCAATAGGGCTACAGCATCTTCCTGCAGAGGAGATTAGATACATTTCGTGGGCTCTGAGCACGTTAGTCAGTTAGGCGTCAGGAGCAGCTAGGGGAAGGAGGTAGGATGCAGGAGTCAGTGACTCCCTGCACTAGGCCAGCAGCCCCTTAGGCCCCAGATAGCCCTGAGCCACCAGTAGTGTTGTGTTGTGCAGGGACAGGCCCCAGGCTAGGGACCCTGCCCCTTATTCTCCAGAGTAAGTTAGGGACACAGCGGACGCTGCGCGTCCATCCAGAGGTTTGGGCTCAGACCTCCGCTGCGGCTGCAGCAGCCATCCGGGTGGGATCGCCCCGGACGGTAGTTTCTGTATTCACTCGTCATCAGGATCCTTTGTGAAGCTCCTTGGCAGGCCCGGGCACTGGAGTGCTCGGCAGGTAATCTTCAAGTGCACCAACTATACCATCTATTCATATAAGACACAGTGGCTGCGCAGTCACACATATATTTATCACACTTGAGGGTGGAGGACATATTGTGTGGGGTTACTGGACACGGGGTGGGATCACCCGGTGAAAGGGGGTAGCATCCCGTGAGACGGATTAGTAGTGTCTCCTCTGGAGAGGGACACCTGTTGATATATATGAATAAGTACGTTTGCTACAGTAAAGTTATTGGTGGTTTTACATGCTGTGTGTGTGATATATATAAATTGTCCATTCGAGGACCACTCCCCCTCTGGTGGGAGCCATCGCAGGTGGAGGCGCTGCACTGAGTACGAGGTTACTCCTATTATTATACGTGCCCCAGGTTCCCCGTGGCGGAGGCTTAGGCCCCCTGTGAGCCTAACAGGTAAAGCACCACCCATGGTAACATTAGGTTCCCCGCACACATGTACCATATGCTATTGGGTGGGGGAATACTCGTTACATTTGAGAAGTGTTGGACCCTTTATTCAATTTGTATTTCATGTGTACAGTTTTACTAATTTGTTATCATTTTGTCTCTATTTATGTCTTTTGGGGGTACTCGGTATCATTCACACCAAGAGAAAGCCAGAGTACATCTTATCCCCTGCCCTGATAGGTGGCTGTCGCCTTGGTGACGGAGATGCATCATCATAACATTATGGGTGCTGTGCCACTACTCTCCCCTGCATCTTTAATGCTTGGACAGCCTCTCACAAGACAGACACTATTGCGCATTACCACACAGAGAGAACAGCGCGCGCTTGAACGTCAATCTCGGTCGCATGCGCATTCAACCATCTCTCCAACTTCAGTTGCCAGACATGAGAGGTCTCTCAGTATTGTACAACGCATGTCTGTTTCTGAGTGAGAGCGTGCCCCTGGAGCAGGGAGTCGGGCGCATGCGCAGAGGAGTAACCTCACAGCTAATCGGAGGGAAAATCAATACTGCCGGTCTGGCAATGCCGACGGGACTCCGCGCGCACCATGATGACATCACCACTGCTGACCTTTATCTGTGTGTGGATCAAGAGATGCAGCCAGCAGCCCACATTCTGGCAGGAGAGATTGGGAGAAAGAGAGACTCGGTTGCAGTAAACCTGATGGTTTGATCCCTTCACGTTACCATTATTGTACTCCTGTATACTCTGGACTCTGCCCATTTGGCTTGCATTTTTGCTACATATCTGTGATCTGATTACTGGGTGCTGCTCCGGTGGTCGATGACAGAGTCAAGGGAAGTACCTTATGGTCTATACAGACGTGCGGGAACGGGCCTGAGGAAGGGGTTCTCCCCAAAACGTTGCCCCCCTTATTACCCCCCCCCATTATTTGTGTATTTTCCCCCTCCCCCTCCCCCCACTTTCCTGGTTTTTGTCTACCCCACTCCCTGGTCCTGTGTATCATTACCCTTTCCACTGTATTAGTAGGGTTCTTATACCCGCTTGGGTCGTCATCACTCCAAGTGTTGTTATCTTGTGCTTACATTAAATTGTTTATTCTTTTGGCATTTAACCAGTTTTCATCCTTTTTTCTTATAGTCAGTGAGTGCTGGGACTTTAGTTATATTTTGACTGAAACTATGTCACAGGTTCCGATACTATTACAGTAATTAAAAATAAGTAATACTGAGTATATGTCTTTATTTGTATAGCGCCAGGAGTGTGCTCTGTGATTCTCAAAGAATACAGTACAGGGAATTAGTGTGGAGTCCGATACTGAATCATTTTTTACTGTAAAGTTAACTAAATATGTGACATATTTCATAACTTTTGACCATTTTTCTCTCCAAAGGTGTCCCACTTTGAATCCCGTGTCTATAACCTCTCATCTTAAAGAATGTATCTCTGAGCAATCCAGATTTTATTTTGTATTTTGATGGTTCATGTCAGAGAAATACAACCGATAATTTGGTATCAGATTATATTTGTTCCCAGCATGAGGTTTTAATGCAAATCTCCTACCTAAGTTTTCATGTTTTTTTTTACATCTGCAGGTTCCCCATTGCCAATGCCACATATGTTAAATACCTACTACAGGCTTTACTTTTACCACAAGCTGTAGTCATTGTTATGGTCGCTGCACATACAAATTTCAAAGGCCCTATTTCCCAGGGTAATTTTGCTGCAGATCAAGTAACCAAGTGTGCACCTTAGCCACTAATGTTTTAAATGCCATCATCCTTTATGCCCTACATTGTTCGCATGGCTATGGTGTTTTGCATGTGAACAAGGAGGGGTTTGTAGGCATTATTAAGAGATTGGTGTGCCCCAGGTGTAACTAGTTGCAGAAAAACATTGTGCACAGTATCCCACTTGCCAAGCTTATAACATCAGTAGGCCAGTGAAAATCACAGCAACTAATCACCCCCCTTGTCCGTTGGGGCCATTTATCAATCTTCAGATAGATTTCATTGAAATGCCCAGGAGTCTGCACTATCAGTATGTATTGGTGGTTATATGTACATTTTCAAATTGGGTACAGGCCTATCCCGCTCAGCATGCAGATGCTAAACGAAAAAGATACACACAAAGTGCACCAGGGATTAGTGTATGGACTCACTAAATGGAGGACAAAGGACGCAGTTTTGAAACGCGTTGAGGTCACGAAGAGGTCACCTGACACGCTTTCTTATTGGCTGGAGCAGGGAAGCGGAGGAGAACGGGTGGAGACACCATCGCCGCATGCGGATACAGTCCGGACTGATTCTTCAGTATCTGCATACGGTAAACCTGCCCGCACTTCTCTGTCCTCGCCTGTTCCCCTCAGTGTTAGTTTTTGCTTGATCCTGGTCTCTGCACTGAAATCAAGTGCGGTTAAGGGAGCGGTTTGGCATTTGTGACCATTTTGGTCTAGTGTACTTGCACTTGAATATTGTTTTACTGTGTTTCATCACTGGGAGGGAAGGTGTCTCCAGTTTTAGGAGAGGTTGTTTTTATGTTCCCAGTGGTGTATATTGATTTATTTGTGTGGGGTCATATGACTTGTTGATTAATAAATTATCTTATTGCTACATTTTAGTGATTGACTTTATTAGAAAACTCCATTTAGTGAGTCCATACTCTAATTCCTCGTGCGCTTTGTGTGTATCTTTTTCGTTTGTTTGTTTGAGACCCACCGTTTGGGCAGTCTCTTATATAGGAGTGTTTGGGGATGTACTCCACACACAGCTGCAAGGGGAATGTGGTGTTAAAAGAAAACAAGAATAAAACTCTCGGACAGTACGAGCGCGGATTCCTTGCTGCATTGTTTGCAGATGCTAAAACAGTGGCCAAGAAATTATTACAGGAATTTATTCCTCGCTATGGTCTCCCTCATAATTTCTTCTCAAATATGGGCAGCCATTTCACAGCTGAAGTAGTCCAAGGGTCTAGGAATTACTTACCATTTACACTGTGCACACCATGCACAGAACGCAGGCGCTGTGAATGAGTAAATGGAACCATAAAAGGGAACATTGGCAAGATTTGTGAGGAAACTGGATTCAAGTGGCCTGAGTCACTGCCTTTGGCCCTTATGTCCATCAGAAGCACACCAGTACGTAAACATGGCCTGTCCCCACATGAGATATTGATGGGGCGGCCAATGATTACGCCATCTTCAGCTCAGTTGCTAGTCAGGGATCATGTGATAGCAGATGAAACAATTTCTAAGTATTGCATGCACTTAATGAACCTTTTACAGTCTCTTCACTCACAGGTCAAAGCTGTACAGCCGACTGCTGATAATTTGAAAGTACACCCACTGGAACCAGGAGATTGGGTAATGGTCAAATCCTTCCAAAGAAAACACGTGCTACAGCCAAGGTGGAACGGAGCGTTCCAGGTTCCTCACCACTAACACTGCCTTGAAAGTTGCAGAGGTGGAATTGTGGGCACATGCCTCTCACTGCAAATTGGTGGACAAGTCAAGGACCCTTTCGTGGATCATTACGAAGAGCCACCTCAGGACGAGTGAACTTTTGTCCAAGCAGAAAGTATTTACTTCCATAACACGGTCCCTCCCGATTGGAGAACCATGTTACTCACTTTTGTATTAACTGTTATTGTTGTAATCCCTATTTTTGTAGTAGAAAGGAACTACGAGGATGCCCTGGAAGAAGCAGACAGACAAAACAAATATAGAGATACGGTACCAAATCCTTTTGTTTTCAGGCGAAACAGAGCCTGGTCAGTAAATTTACTTGTAGCATTGCACAACATTACGGCTGAGCAAATGTTTGGTGTGTAAACACTTACCGCATTCTGCGCAGACATCACCACATGTGGGCCTATTATTAGGATCATCAATTTACAGTGTTACTCGAGTACTGCGAACTCCCCTAAAAAGGGCTAACATGACTATATATCCAGCACCAATAGTCCTCTCAGGGGTGGTACCTAATCCCGAGAGTCCTATTAATATATATTGGGACCACACTCAGACCACTTTCAATTATACAAATAACCAAAATATTTCTATCGCAATTCTAGTTACTCCTCTTTATCGCCAAAGCTTCACCGAAGATGACTACGGTAGTTCTGGACATTATGTATTTTGGAGATATGTTAATTTTAACGGGTCAAAGAATGTTTACGGAGATATTCATATAAAGACTTATGGGGGAAAACAATTTAGATTGTGCCTTAATGATCTAAACACCCTAGTTTAGATGCTGGGAGGAATAATTATTTCATGAATCATAGAATCTGACAAAATTCGATCGATTTGGCAGAAATACTACGAGACCATGGGGTAAAAGAACCTGTGTTTTTACTAGATAATTTATATTGGCTATGTGGGAATCAAGTATGGAAGTGGATACCTGTCGGAGGCATTGGGATTTGCAGTTTAGGACTTGTTACCCCAGAACACAGATTGTAAATAGTACAGACCTCCCTCAGATGTTAAATAATGTGGCCCATACATATAGAAGGAAAAGAGAAATATTCACCAAAGCTGATAAGGTGTGGGCTTGGTTCCCAGCATGGACAGGATGGGGAGTAGAGGTAATGATTAGGGTAAATAATTGTTCATCGCTTATGCAGGATATAATCAATGAAACTTCCATAAGTATTGAGATAATAACTGAAGAACAAAACCAGATAAGGGCAGTCATCGTATCCCATCAGCTAGGCCTTGATATGCTATTGGCTGACAGAGGGGGCTTATGTAAAACCATTGGGGCAGAATGTTGTACCTGGATTGAGGATAGGAGTGTGGATATAAGGAAGCACCTTGATAAGGTGAAAACTCTCCAGACGATTATAGCAAATATAGGATGGGATGGTGATGCTAGGTTGAGTAGTGATTTATTTGGTCTAAGTACATGGCTGGGATCTCTCGGAGCAAAAATTGCCCAAGGACTGATTCTAAGTGTTGTTTGTCTCTTCACAGTGTATGTCATCTTTGTGTCTTGTAAACTGCTACTTGCCAAGTGCCTCGTACACTCTCCACAAGTAATAGACCTCCAAGAAGAAAGAACAGAAGAATCCTCCTTGTATAAATCCTTGGATGATATAGCCCTTGCAAACTATCACAATATCACCTGGAATAAGGATGAATATCGGGATGAATTTGATGATATATACCGGGCTGAGGATCTGGAGAAGTGTATACGGAAAGAAGCAGCACTAAGATCCACTGGAATTTCAGAGACTAAGCAATGTTACAAACTAATTTGGGTTACAGTATACCTGAGAAATCTTGTTTCAAGTATAAATAGGGGGAACTGTGAAAGAATTATGGACAGGGGGGCTATACAGAAGAAACAGGGTCTGGGGTTACTGGTCATCCATTTTATCTCTTCTGTTTTAAGTGGATGGGTGATAAGTGTTTATGGGTAAGGAGTTTCACTGACAATAGAAGTTCCAAGGCAGTGACTGTGGCTCAACGCCCAGAATAATAGCAATACAATTTATCAGTACCCTGACGCACTTTGTTATTGTACCATGTCTGTATGATAGAATGTATGAGTGAGCAAGGTTTGCTCTGAGACTATTTCAGGATATCATGCGTGATTAAAACTTAGAGAGATTAAAACTTAACTTTGGTAAAAACAACTATCATGGGAGGGAGGTATTTTATGCTAACTAAGCTCAAATAAAGCCTATGCAGAGTTTTTAGATTGTAATTTGGCATTGCCGCCTTATTTTCTGTAACCAAGGCTATAAATACTGGGATTGGTATTACCACACACCCAAGATGACGCTGAAGCCACTTGCTAATGTGTCATCTCCTTGTGCACTTGCAATAAGATTCCTTGATACTCACCAACCCATCTGCATTTCTTGGTGCCCCTGGGGTACCACCTGAGAAGGCTGCATTCACACAGAGATACAAAGTAAGCTCTTCTCACAAGTTCTATAATTTAATTCTCCATTTGTCTTCTTCTTTGTATCCTGTCTTAGAGGAGACGCCACTTTGAAGAAATTGTTTGTGTATGTTGTGTTGGCTGCACAAGCAGATCTCCTCACCTGAAACTGTTTTCCTGCACTTTGGAATTGTCATTTCAACTCCAGCAAGAACTCACAATAGTTGTTTAGGTCATTGCAAAGCAAACTAGATATAATTGGCTAGTTGTGGAAAAGGAGGGAAACACTGGTGTTTCAATTCTAACTGTGAGGAAATTGTAAGAAAATACACAATTGCAGACATTAGAAGCTACATAAATATCTACACTCTGTTTATATTGCTGCTCTTTATTTTGTCTCATGTGAAGAGCATTGAGGTACCCCTATACTGAGAAGACAGTGAGTGAAAACTTCATCCCGCTTTAGCACAGGGCATTTATTATTTATTGAAGTATTTCCAAGCTCAGAAGTAGCTATCTAATCACTCAAGACGGTTGTACAGTATTGTTGTTTTTCATTTGGTTCTGGGGCTTTATAACACTATATGGAGTAAATAAATAAAAGAACTGTGAACATGCACTCAAGTGTGCGTGTTCGGGTGTGCTAGGTGTGTCCACTTGATGTTAAATATTATGTAATTAATATATACATGTATAGCCTTTGCTGTCCAGCTATCTTTCTTCCCCCTCCCCCCCCCCCCTGTCACATAAGCCCTAGTAGCTACAGGCATGACGGCAATCCTGTGGGGTTTTGCTCCCTCTCATGCACCTCCCTGAGTGGCAGAGTGGTGATGACATGGGTCTGTGTTGCGGCCAATCATGGTGCACCCCAGTGCCCTCCCTTTTGAAGCAGGGAGGAGGCTTTCCAAATTGTAAGGAGTTCAGTTCTCCATCCCTCCTAGGGAGAGGAGGTGTGAGTTCTCCTCCACCCTTCCTGGGAAGAGAGGTGTGAGCCATTGTCCTTGCCCAGGAAGAGAGAGGAGCTGGAGAGCAAGATCTATGCATGGCACAATGCCTCAACCTTAATCTGCTGGCCAGAACCATCCAAGGGCGTAAACCCTTCTCCACAAGATGCAACGCTGAATACCATCTGAAGTGGTTGCTACAAATAAAGATCTAATATATATACTTCTGGCTGAGTTGCAGTCTATTAGCCAGGAGTATAGGTGTAAGACTTCAAGGTAGGGACTGCCTGCAGTCATACTGCATTCTACTGTGACTGGAAGCGCTGTCACGAATGGAGGAACATAAAATCACTGTAAGCCTGTCCTAGTCTCCATCACATTGCGGACTCTCAGATCTCCTAGACCCTCACAGGTATGCACGCACCAGTACTTCTTCATACAGCAACATGTTTCCAGAGAGGGGTGAAACGGGCTACAATTGGAGGTGTTGCTGAGAACGGACAGGATTTCAAAAGACTTTGCAGCCAGCAGCTTTAAAGAGCAGGGGTCAGGCCCCTGATTCTACCCAGGAACCCTGAGCACCCATCCGCGTTAAGGAAGGGGCTCTCTCCTGAGGCAACACCAGGAGGTGACTGGCTTACCCTTACCAGGATAGACTGAGGTGGGACGCACCCTGAGGTGTATGGTACCGGGAGTGTGAATTCTTCATCAGGATCCATGACAGGGACGGGACAACCCTTACCGTTATACCGTAGGACCATGTACCTGTACATAACGAACTGTGCAAGTTGGGCGCCCCCAGGGTATGGTACCGGGGAGCGTGTACCCTTCTTTCTGTTACTCTGAATATGGGCCAGGGCCCTTATAGTATAGTATACCGTGAGACCCTTGGGTACCAACGCATGACTAACTGTGCTATTGGGGGCCACCCTGTGGGAAATTTATCCAGGGAGCGTGAACCCCACATCCTTTCCTACAAGGGACGGGCCTGTTACAGTGTAACGTGAGGGACTTTGTGCACCTTAAATCTCTAGATTTTTTCAAAAGTCAAAAAGAGTGATAAACGGGATCCTGATTCGTCCCCCGGGGACCCTGTGTAATTGTATTCTAGTTCTGTTGCCGCGTACTTAACACTGAGTACCTGGCAAGTGCGCGCAGTCAAGATGGCATTCCGCTGGAATCTACGACCACGTGGGTTTGCAAACCCTGCTGCATGCCTTGCAAAACCAAGTTGCATCCTTTTCGATGGTAAAGTTGCTGACTACACACCCTCATTGTGACTGATTAAAACAACATGGGCCAGTTTATACCAGTCATGTATAATGAGGGGTGCACAAAGCACGCACTGCCCAGGGACACAGGTTATCATCAAAATGAAAAAATAAGTTTATTCAATCAATACATACAACAATGAGGTAGAAACCCTCCAACGCGTTTCACACAAGGTGCTTTATCAAGGATAAGGATAAAGCACCTGTTTGTGTGAAACGCGTTGGAGGGTTTCTACCTCCTTGTTTGTCATGTCTGATTGACAATAAACGTATTTTTTCATTTTTAATACACCTGTGTCCCTGGGCAATGCACTGCTTTGTGCATTCTTTTGCATATTTCTTGGATCGTTTGGAACTCAATCAGCGACTGGACATGCCCCCCAGGAATCAAGTGGGCTCTAGGAGTGGGTAAGATCTTTAAAGATTTATTCTATCACAATGATCATCATCATCATACTACATCTTGGGTGAGTTCTGGACTTTATTAGACACTTATTTCCAATGAGGTACAGCGAAGTGTGTTCTACATCATTTTTTCTGTGGCCCTCAGGAGATTTATGCTTTCAGTGGTTCAATTCACTCACCCATTAGTTTACCCACTCCACAATTGAGTCTTTACTGTTTTCACACTATTGATGAACATATACACTATTCCAGGACTGTTGGTGCACCCATTACCTCCCTATAAGGTATAAATGAGGGACCCGGTGTTGATGCAGACTTTCCCTGAGGAAACCACAGTAGGTGGAGAAATGTGTAGGAGGTTAGGCAGCAGGCACATGATAAGCACTCTCCCATAGTGTCTCCCCCCTGTAGCCAGCATCCTGAGTGAGATCTAGTATCCTGTGTGAGATCCAGCATCCTGCGCGAAGATCGATAGCTCCAGTGGAACGCAGAGCGTCGGTGACACGCAAACAGAGGTGTCGTCACTTTCGGGACGTGATGTCAGTTCTGGGAGAGTCCCACAGCAAACAGAGTGCCGGTCAGAGAAAGGGGGGCACATCACGGAGTGGAGGTGGGACCGTTGTTAACCAACAAGGTCTACAGCTCACAAGTGGCCATCACCCCCAACCATAAAGACCCAGAAAGGTGTCCAGCGGGTTATGGACAAAGAGAATGGACCCCAGGATTACAGCTGATCGCATACACAGGAGAGGGGAGAACCGAGACCAATGTGACAAGGCAATTTACTTTAATTTTATTTATGTATTGTTTGTGTCAGTGCACAGTTTTTAATGTTGATTCAATACTATTATATAAAGATATTTGACATTTTTTGCACCCTTTATTCTTTTTTGCTTTTGAACTATTTGGAGTATCACAATGAAGTACCCTAAAAACTAAAACATATTTATGATGTAACCTAAGACTTGGCATTTACATGACATGAGAAAAAAGATGTGGAAGCAGGCGGAATCACATGGAAATTCATGCTGAGAAGACTGTGGCTGACAGTCTTATTTCTGTCTGACAAGCTGTCAAACAGTGAGAGATTAGCAAGTACAGTAGTCTCACCCTTTGTTCAAAACACTATCCATTTCACCAGTTAAATGTTCTCAAAAACACAAAGATGTTCCCACAGATACCTATGCCCACTAAATACCTGGAGCTTGTACAAATCATCCAGTCTTTGGATAGAAACAACAAAGAATACACCTTGATTTGTGCCACATCTCAATAGGAATAGAGTATCTAGTGAGATGATTTTTCCTTTTGCGTACAAACCCAATTCTTATTGTTATGACAAGAATTACAAAATGTGTACTGAAGTACATTTAAAAAAGGTAAGAAAAAAGAGGAGATGAAATATACTGTGTTATATTCTAAAAAGCACTCAAAATTCCAATTACAGCTAATGTTAAAAAGAGATAGATATTATAATAGGGACATTTTGATTAGTACAAAAATGTAGTGCTGGCATTTGTATGAACAAAAGCAGTACAAAGATGTGTGTCATAATATATAAGGGTCACTAAGTATGTTACTTAAACCTACAGGCATCCAGTAAGTCTGTGATACCGAAGCAAAAACCAAAGGAGAAAAGGTTGTCTTGGCAACCACAAATGTAATGTATACCTTTGTAGAATGTGTGAAGCGACAGTAGGGATTATCAGTGTATTATAGGGGAACCAAGTCTTAAGAACAAAGTCTTATGCTATAAAGGCAGATTTAAGACTCTGCAGATAGTTATTACAGATAGTAGCACATTCCGTGTAAAAGCAGCCAGCAGTTCCCACGTTCAGGTCTAAACAAACTTTTGAAGTGCGACACATAATAATACTTGTTGGAAACAGCAATGTTTTTCTTTCCATTTCTTATGGGCATAGAAATATATACTTTTAATGGATTTCTGCGAATACATAACTAAAATAAAAAAGCCCAGTCTTCATCTGATACAAACACCAGCTATTTCCACTGTTACAGAATTACCACGGAAGTTTGGAAGTTTCAGAGAGGTGTAGCTTTCTTCCATTATGTAGAACACTGTAGAGGATTGGTAGACACTCGAACAAGCCCCAAGCACTCACAACTCACAACTCGGGTAGGAACAAAAATAAAATACATTTTATTAAACTACATAATTAAAAGTGACGAACTGGGGACATACCGGGACAAAACAAATAAAACTCTCCTCCCATGCGTTTCACGCTCTAACAGCGCTTTCTCAAGGAGTATTGAACGGAGGGTATGTTGCCTGGTTTTATAGCCCCTCCTTCTGGCAACACAGTTGATTGTAAATTAATTACAAACACATTTGAAATCAATTTGTATTGGCATTTAGACGAAACATATTCAACTGGAATAGTATAAACATGATCTAACAGAATACATTGTGGAAACAGTTCATACTTAAACTGATATTCGGTTAATGTATTAATTCACCAAAATAAGAGATATGGAACTATACTGTCAATATTGTTCCAGGTGAAAAACTCCAAAATAAATCACCATCATAATAAGATTAATTAATCAAATATAAGGTGTGGAGTATTAATAAATAAACTGCTCTGAAAACATCACACAAATATCATAATATTAGATAATGATAAAACATATATAATATATAATATATGAATATATAAATAATCGTATAAAAAAACAATGACCATCATTATTTTTTTTTATACTGCTTATTTATATATTCATTATTATGTATTATATATAATATTTTTTTATCATTATCTAATAATATTATATTTGCGGTGATTTTTCTCTAGAACAGTTTATTTATATACTCCACACCTTATATTTGATTAAAATCTTATTTATGATGGTGATTTTTTTTGGAGTTTTTTCACCTGGAACAATATTGACAGTATAGTTCCATAGGGCCTATTCAGAGAACATTCATAAAAAATTCGCCAGGGATTTTCAAATGAATGTTTTTTGGCGTTGCTATCACGGTATTCAGAAAGGCTCGAATACCTGTGATAGCAGAATGGCCACAACTGGCGAGTTGCTGCCACGAGAGCCTCGAGCCTCTGAAAGGCAAAAACCAGCGATTCATTTCTGCTGCAGAGAGAGCAGCTCTGAGAGAGCCGCCTCTCCCAGCGGAAATGTCGCCCGAAATTTTATTTTTAATATACATTCCTTTAATAGTGTAGAGGTGCAGGGGTCTCCGGAGCTGAACTATGTTTAGTTTTTGTCCGGACCCCCTGCTTCCGGATACAGGCCTCTTTATGGGGGGCCGGTATCTCCTATGCAAGGAAATGTCCGTCACGTGACGCGGGACATTTCAATGCAGAGGATACCGGCACCCCATAATGGGGCCTGTATCTCGGGAAGCAGGGGTCCCCGGACACAAAACTACAATGGTTCAGTCCGGAGACCCCCTGCACCTCTACACTATTAAAGAAATGGATATTTAAATAAATATGTAAAAACACATCAATACATGCCCCCCACCCCCCCTCCCCCCTGCCCAAATCCATACAGTACAGTAATGGGCAAATTAACTATTATCCAGATATGGATAATATATTATTTGCCATTATTAAACACTGCAGTCGCATACATAATAAAATAAATAAATACAGTTTATACTTACCACAACATCAGGTCCCTCTGTCCTCCGTTGCCAAAAGCTATATTGAAAAAAAAATACATTCTAATGGTCCCTAACCCCTTAATCACCTACCCACCCTGACCCGTGAGGCCTAAGCACCCACCCCAGACTGACTAACCCACCCTATCCCATTGAGTAGTATAGTGGTACATCATACCCATATAATAATAATATGGGCATGATAAGCCTCTATAGCACTCAATGGGCACCCTAATAAAAATCAGTAATACACAAGACACACAGTAATAAACCTTAACGATACTCCCAAAACACACCACTTCACTAAATAAAATCAGTAGCCAGCTAATCCAATCCAGAAGCAATTACAACATCAACATGAATTAATTAAACCATTACCCATCAAACCATTAATCCCTAAAGACACTCAAAATGAATAGTAACACTAACCAATGTAAACAATGAATTAATCCTACAGTAATTAATGCAACCATTAAAGACAAATAAATACATTAAAACTATCTCTGAAGTATCCATAAAACACATAGCTAACATAATATAACTTTAAGTACAAGCGACACCATCGCAACACCTTTTAATACATTAACCAAACAACAATCCATCCACATCAATAACAAGCGAGAAATGCCCCCCAAATATTGTCATAATAATGTATAATCTGTACCCGAAAGAGGTACGGATTAATATATTATCAGTCAATGTGCCTCCCCCAAAAAATCAAAAACACACCCAAAAAATAGACCTGTAAAAGAACATTTACACATAGAATACTTACTTACCATTAGGAGCGGTGGCCCTCCGACTCCCGGGGTAACAGGAAGCTCACGTACCTTGAAGGCCTCCAACAGCATCCGATGCCATCATCCATCAGGATCCGGCTCAGGTACCCCAAACTTCTTCAATCAGATCGTGGGGACCAATTCCACACTCTGATTGGCTGAAATACCTTGTGACACAGCGGCCATCTTGGATTTACTGACGTCATGTTAAGGTAATGAAGCACGCCATTCTGATTGGCTGGCATCATTCCCTTTAAGTGACGTCACAGAAAAAAATTTTTTAGTCTGCACATGGTTTTACAGCCAATCAGGTGCGTTTACCATTGTGAGGGTAAATGTGACGTCACCATCCTATTTAAGGCCGTGACGCCTCATTTGAGCCCAAGAAGCCGACGAGACAGCATCGGCTGGGATTTAACATGGGGTTTTATGGATTGACAGATAGAAAGAAGATAAAGAACAACAAGATATGGTTACAGATGAAGATAGAAGACGGTGATTAAGAAGAAAAAAGAAGTTTGGGGTACCTGAGCCGGATCCTGATGGATGATGCATCGGTTGCTGTTGAGGCCTTCAAGGTACGTGAGCTTCCTGTTACCCCGGGAGTCGGAGGGCCACCGCTTCTAATGGTAAGTAAGATATTCTATGTTTGTAATGTTTCTTTTTACAGGTCTATTTTTTTTGGTGTGTTTTTTGATTTTTTGGGGGAGGCACATTGACTGATAATTATAATCTGTACCTCTTTCGGGTACAGATTAATACATTATTATGCCAATATTGGGGGGCATTTCTCACTTGTTATTGATGTGGATGTGATTGTTTGTTTTGGTTAATGTATTAAAAGTTTGCGATTGGTTGTTCGCTTGTACTTAAAGTTTATTATGTTAGCTAATGTGTTTATGGATACTTCAGAGATAGTTTTAAGTATTTATTTGTCTTTTAATGGTTGCATTAATTACTGTAGGATTAATTCATTGTTTACATGGTTAGTGTTACTTTCATTTTGAGTTTGCTTTAGGGATTAATTGGTTTGATTGGTAATGTTTTTATTAATTCATTGTTGATGTTGTAATTGCTTCTATTGATTGGATTAGCTGGCTACTGTTTTATTTGTGAAGTGTTTTTTTGGGAGTATCGTTAGGTTTTATTACTGTGTGTCTTGTGTATTACTGTATTTTTATTAGGGTGCCCATTGAGTGCTATAGAGGCTTATCATGCCCATATTTTATTATATGGGTATGATGTACCACTATACTACTCAATGGGTATAGGGTGGGTATAGTCAGCCTGGGGTGGGTGCTTAGGCCTCACGGTGATTGAGGGGGTATTAGCCCTAGGATGGGTGTTTAGACCTTGCGGGGGGTAGCGGTTGGGTTAACCCCTTATTACCTTGCGGTATTAACCGCTAAGGTAATGAAGGGGTTAAATCCCCCCGCACCCCCCGCCAGCTAAACAGCCACTAAGGGCCAAATTCCCCCTTCACCCACCCCTGATAGCCACTGTATTGTATTGTACTGTAGGTTTCTTACAGTAAGCCTGGCACGGTGTTAAACCCTTCATTGCCTGCTGTTAGCCGCTAATAATGAAGTTGCTGTAATTTCATGTTTCCTGCCTCGGATGCATGCCGGGGGGGGTCGAGCTGCTATTAATGGCTATCAGCTCCGAGACCCCCGGCATCAATCCGAGGCAGGAAAGGGGCCTGATTTCTTCTAAGTCCGACCCATCGCAGCTCATCGAGCATTTCCCCACCAATTGCCCAACAATTTTGTGGGGAAGTGGATTTGGGGAGAAAACGTTTTTTAAAGCCTGCGATGGGCTGCGATGGGCCGCGACACCCGACTCGCTCGCGGTCTCTGAATAGCGGGAGTTTATCAACCCTCCGAAAATGGTCGACAAGGGCCTGATCGCTGCTCAGTCAGCGAATTCGGACGGAGATAAAATTTTGCGTCGATACAGGCCGTTATCGAGCACTTATCGAGGCTATCTGAATACCAGTAGCCATTTTGGTCGATAAGTGCTCGATAAGGCCCTTATCGAGGCTTTCTGAATAAGCCCATATTCTCTTATTTTGTGAATTACATACATTAGCCGATATCAAGTTTAGTATGAACTGTTTCCACCAATGTATTCTGTTTAGATCGTTATATACTATTCAATTGAATTTATGTTTCGTCTAAATGCCACTACAAATTGATTTCAACTGATTTTTTAATTAATTTACAATCAACTGTGTTGCCAGAAGTAGGGGCTATAAAACCAGGCAACATACCCTCCTTTCAATACTCCTTGAGAAAGCGCTGTTAGAGCTGTGAAACGCGTGGAGGAGAGTTTGTTTGTTTTGTCCCAGTATGTCCCCAGTTTGTCACTTTTAATTATGTAGTTTAAATTTTTTTATTTTATTTTTGTTCCTACCCGGTGAGTTGTAAGTGCTTGGGGTCTTGTTCGAGTGTCTACCAATCCACTAAAGTGTTCTTGATTCTGCTCTCTGATTGGACGGACCCGCAGCAGCAGGGCGGACTGGCTTTGGCTACACTGTCGTCATACAGCTTTGGAGTATACAGCATACTTCGGACATGGCTTGCCATTCTCTGGATCAACTCTGATATAAAGATTGCAACATTGGCGCAGGACAAACAGAGGTAATTTATTATTCCTTACCCACTGTTAGATATTTTCTTGCCAGCAATTATGACAGAGCGGACAGCTCTGCCCGTTTCCATTGAGATACATACGGACTGCCATACTAATCCACACTGTTCTCTTGATACTCTACATCCCTGCACGTGAAGGCTGCTGATAACACGCCATCTAAATATTTCGCATATTGCCTCATATAGCTACTATCCCCTCCTCTTTTTGCTGGGATATAAGTGTCTTTAAGCTGCTAAGGCTTTATATATTTTTCTTCCATTATGTGCAGAGTCTAAGAACAGGTTTGAATGAATTATCCATTGCCTAAGTGCAGATTAACGTAATTGGGATGGGCAGAGTGAAAAGATAGAGCAAAAAATTGAACACCTAGTTTGAACGATGGTGCGCTTGTAATGCCATTGGTTTTTTAAGCTATATGTGTCAATGTACCAATCTAATAGATTAATATAAATAAGGCATATAGGTAAACATGTTCATAAAATATAGTCAAATATACGAATTTTTTTTTGTGAATCCTTAAAATTCTTATGACTTCATATAAACCACTGATAGATGTAGCCTTCTATTTAAAGAACCAACCCCAGAAACAAATGATGATTTTCAGTTGACAATGTGTTGTTCATTACAAAAAAAACAGGGCAGCTCCAGAATAGGGAAGTCATTAGGAAACTTGGCATATCTGAAAAATGATGTAGTCCGAAGGAAAATCATCGGAAAAGCCAAATATTGTTTTTAAAAGAGCAAGGAACATAAAAATATCCTGGAACCCAGCCCTTGAGCAAAGGGAAAAGGAAGTAACAAAGTAAATGCAAACACCACAGACAAATGGCTTTCAAGTATGGTCATTGGTAACGATAGATGTGGTCATGGAGATGTTTGACGTGTCCACATGTTTTGAATAAGTAAAGGTTTTCAGTTCCAAAGTAACGAATTAGACATTTGCAGTTAAGGGGCATATAAAACTGTACCACAAACAATGTGGTATAAATGCTCACATGTAAGTGGGCCTGCAATACATTGGCCTCACAATAGAAACTATGAAAGAAAGATTTTTTGGAACACAGAGAATACGCAAAGGGTTCTTAGGACACACTGTTTTCCCACTTTTGCATACAAACATAACAAAGACCCAACAGATCTAAAAATTTCGGGTCTAGACAGATTAAAGAAGGTACACGAAGGGGGGATATAGATGTAACCTTAGAAGACAGGAAACCTATTGGATCTTTAAACTCCAACTCTGCATCCAGGAGGTCTGAATGAAGAATTGATTTAGCAGAATTCCAGTAAGTATGTGGAGTAATGGGTTAAATATGCAATAAAAAGGATCATCAGCCCACACAACCACCCGTACCTGTATCCTAGAACTGTAGTAGTGTATATTTGTATCCGCATATTTTTTTATTCTATTTTAGTAACATTTTATCTTTATTTTAATATTTAATATTACATTATTATTTTAATAATGATCCTAATAAAGTTAACACTTCTTATATTTTTATATATTCATTTTTATTTTAACATTATGTCTTTAATATGTACAAGATTGTATTATGAGAGAGGTTTATGGTGTACTATCTCTGGAATTAGAGTAATAAGAACATCTAGAACACTGTTTACGGACCCATATATACATGTTCAATAGTTAATCATGTACTGTACGTATTGAATGGATTGGTCTTACTACAGCATACTATTTATTGAGTCATTAATTATGCACACAAACAAAACAACTGATAGACAAAGGCTGCAACCATATAGTCTCACTTGTAACATTGTAACATGTTAACTTGATTATATTAATGGTCACAATTGATTTTACCACAAGGCTGTTGCCACATTGTAATAAAATCACTTGTAGGGGAAAAAACTCTACAAACAATAGGATTGGCCTTATTAGATTACAAAGAGGCAGCAAAGTGGAAACATCCAGAATATATGAAGCAATTGGTATTCCAATTAGTGACACAATTGTAAACATTGTAAAATGTTAACTTGATTATATTAATGGTCACAATTGATTTTGCCACAAGGCTGTGCCACATGGTATATAATCACTTGTAGGGAGAAAAAACTCTACAAATCAATAGGAAAGGCCTGATTAGATTACAAGGAGGCACAGAGTGGACACATCCAGAATATAATGAAGAAATTAGCATTCCAATTAGTGACACAATTTACCAATTAATGCATCAAGTGCCTCCTATATAAGGTTGACAGTTTTGTTTGTACCCATCCCTGATGAAGCCACGTTACATGGATTGGTGTGCAGAGCAGCACAGATACAGAGAAATAACCTGCAAGCAGCAATATTGGTTCCTGTCTAGCTACTACAGCAGTTTACAGCCTAGGTGAGAACACGCAGCCCCACAACAAATCTGCCTTCTACAGTGTCTGAAGGGATTCAGCATTGTCATGTCTGAGGGATTCCCTACGCCAGCGAGGGTGACTTCACTTCTGGTTTCGTCACGTGGATGCTGCAAAGAGATCAGAGAGCAGAGACGGAGCACAGGAAGGACCCTTTGTGATGAACAGGGTTCGTTGCACGCTTCATCAAGCCCACACCACCCTGACGGACATCGCGGTCCGCCCTGAGACTCAGGACACAGACACATTGAAGCCGGCAGCAAGCAAGGGCAAAAAGCAGTTCTCGAATAACAATGCTCATAAGGACTCCACAGCAGGCATCCAAAGCACTTACTAAACACATTTTATGAGTGATCTTTATTCATTTTTGTTACAAACAATAATTGTTATTTAATTTTTTAGTGTCTACGCCCAATATGTTTTTTTTTTTACATTTTGGAGCGTGAAAAGAGAGCGTGGCGAGAAGGCAAAGCACTACCCCAAGCTCACCAAGACAATGTAATACGGCCTTGCAGTCTATTTAAATATATTATGCAAGAACTGCTTGTTTACTCCAGCAGTAAATAGTAACAAGTTAGAAAATTATATACCCAAGAAGTAGTTTTTCCTATTTCCAAGAGCAATGTGTCCAACATTAAATTTAACTACCATAGTTTTCAAATAAATAATTCCTATTGCTAGTTTGAAGATCTCCATGTTCCACAACCTGTTTAGTCTGAGCATATAGAGCCTATTCTATAAACTTTGGTAACTAACTCAGCGAAAGATTTTTAGCAGTTCCCGACAGATTTGGCAAGTTGCTATTCAGAAAGCTCTGATGACCTGCAAACTTGATCAGGAAATGCATCTCTCCAGCAGTATACTGCTGCTGCTCAAACACACTGAGCGGGAGCTGAAAAACAGCTCCAACTCGCGTTTTTGATAAAATCACCATATTCTAGTATTCTGGTTTTGTTTTTATTTCGTTGTTTTGTATTCTTAGGGCTTGTTTTATTTAATTGTTATGTATTTTTGGTGCTTTTTTTTAAATTTAATTGTTGTATTTTTGGTGCTTGTATTTTTTTTTAGTTGGCCTTGATTGCCATAGTGGCAAATCATGTCCATATTATATGGTCATGGTGTACCACTGTGCCAATCTATGGGTGTGGGGGAGCGTGGTTGGCACCCCTTTGGGTTGTGGAGGAGGCAGGTTTACCCCTTATTTACTATAATGTTACTAACCGCTAAGGTGATTAAGGGTTTGTGGCCATTAGCTTTGTTTTTTATTGTACTGTGCTACCCCGGAGACAGAGACACAGGCGACAGTGATGAGGTTGGCTGTTATCCTGGCAGGGGTAAGCAAAACTTTTATTACTTTATGTTGGCTAGATAATGTTTTATATATATTATCTTGGGCTGCTTGTGGATGGTATGTTCTTCCGAACTGACCCCTACAGAGATTTCACACTGCTGGGTGATGCAGCGGTCAAGGTTTCATGGCTTCCACTAGCAGTGCAAACAGTTAATCTAGTTCATCTGAATGTATCGGTTTCCTGTACTGTATGTAGTTATTTGGCCAAAGCAGACCCCCCAAATTAGCATGAATGTTTTACCTGAATGTTTCCCAATATCAGACCAAAAATAATCAATAAAATCAATCATATCACAACAAATTCACAATGATAACAAACAAACAAAACAAATCACAACAATCAACAACACAAATTCAGCCCATAATGCATCAACATCATCCACAAAATAATATATAATAACACACAATCATATAATCACATCATCAAATAAATAACAAATATCAAAAAACAATCAACAAAAATTCAAACAACAAAAAATCATCATAAAAAAAAAAAATCACAAAATCATCAGAAAATCATATCATATAATCAAAAAACCATCATTCAAACATCACAAAACAAATTCAATTCATCATATCAAACAACACACAAATCACACATCAAAAATCAAATACAAATAAATATCATCATCAAACAAAAACAAATAACAATCCAAAACAAAACATCAACAATCAAATATCACAAATTAATCATCAAAAAATCATAAATTCACAAATATATATCACACATTCAATCAAAATCATATTATTCAAAATCATCAGTAAAACCATTCACACTATACATTATCAAAACACATCAAACACATAAAAACAATCAATCACAACATATTAATAAATCATCAAAATATCACAATTCATTACAATCAAAAAATCAAACCACAAAATCAAATACAACATTCACAAAATCACAATATCATTATCACATCAATATCATTTCAATTCAAAAATCAACACAACACAAGAAAATATATCATACACACATCAAAAAATCACAAAATGCAATACATCAAAATAAATACAAATCAAAAAACAAAACATAATCACAAATTGCCACAAAAAAAAACAATTCAAAAATCATCCAATCATAACAAATTCAAAAAACAATCAAATCACATATAAAAAAAACAAAATTCATACAAAACACCACAACAAAATAATCAATTATCATGAATCAATAACAACTTTCACACACAACAATCCAAATCATATACAAAAATTTTCACATAATCAAACCAAAAAAAATCATAATCAAATATCAAATCAAATTCAATCAAATGCATCAATTCAAAAACACAAACAAATAAATGCAAATTTAACATCATCACAATCACAATTCAACAAATCAAAATATCACAACAACAATCACATACACATCAATACAAACATCACAAAACATCCAAAACATATCAAAAAACACAACAAAAAAAATCAACATCAAAACAAATACAAACCAATCAATCAAACATCATCAAATATCCAACATACACCAAATTCACAAATAAATTCTCATCATCACACAAATGCAACATCAAGCCATCTGGGGGTCGGTGAGGGAAAGTATTGAACAACACATCAATCACACACACAAACATCACAAACAACAATCATATTCCAAAATCACAAATCATCACATCACACAATAAATCATCAAAAAAAAAAAAACACAAAATTCAAAAATTCAAACATCACAAAACAAATCAAAATATTATTCAAAATCAATATCAAAATCATACAATAACCCAAAAAAATCAAGAATCATCAACATCAATTCATCACAAATTCAACAAAATCATATACATCAATCACACAAACAATACAAATAAAAAATTCATCAACAAAAAATCCACACACATCAATCAACATAATTCAACATCAAAAGTGAAAAACAAACAATCAAGATCAAAAACAAATAAAAATCACATTCACATCAACATCAATAATATCAAAACATAAACAATCAACAACAAAAAATTCAATCCACAATCACACAAACAAAACAGTCAAAACACAAAATAAAAATCCAAAACATCCAACACAACAACATTCAAATCAAAACATTCAACAATACATAAACAACAACATCAATAACAAACATCAAAAATCAATTCAATCACAATCAATCATTCAACAATAAATCACAAAAAATTCAATCAAAATAACACACAAATCATATCAAACATCACAACAAAATATCAACACACACAAAGGACACAAAACAACAAGAAATCATAAATACACCAAACCAACAATTCATCACACAAAACACACACAATCAATAAAACAATCAAATCAAAAAATCAACATTTCAAAAAACAATCAATCATCACAAATCACAATTCACATAAATCAATCAAACAAAAACACAAAAACAAATACAAACCATCACATCAAAAACAAAACAACAACACCATCCAACCATAAAACACACAACAAAACCACACACATCAACACCAAATCAACATTCAGTCACTCACATCAAAATCAATCCAAATCACATACAATCACACCAAACAAATCAACAAACACAACATCATACACAAATTCAAAAAACACATAAAAATTCCCACAATCCAATAAAATCAAACAGAATCAAAACAAAAAAAAACCTCATCAAACAACAAAAACACAAATTCATATCATCATATATTCAACAACACATCAACATCACAACACACATCAAGAAATAAACACATCAATCAAATAATCAAATATTCAAAAACAATATCACACCTTTCAAATCAAAAAAATCATAAATCACAATTCATAAAATCCTCATAATAAAACACATCAAAACACAAAAATATCACATATACAATCCATAAAATATCAATAATCATCAAAATTCACAAATAAACAAACAAAAATAAACTTTTCAATTAAACAAAATCACACATCAATTCAACAGATCAAACATCAACCCACAACAAAATCACAATCAATCAAATAACAAAATATTCAATTCACATATTCACAACAAAAAAATAAACATCACAACAACAATAACAACACAAACATTCAAACATCACCATCAAAAAAATCCAAAAAACAACAATTTCATCAAAATTCAAAATCAATCAATCATCATACAATAATACACACACACATCACAAATTCACAAAAAAACACACCAAAATCATCCAACTATCAAAATCATGCAAACAAAATCATCAACACAAAAACACAATTCAACACAATCATCATACTCACAATCCACACAAACATCATCATCAACAAAATCACAAACAAATCAAATAAACATCATAAAAAACACAATCAATATCCAATCAAAAATTCAAACTAAACAATACAATACACCAATCACAACAAAACACAAAAAAATCATCATAAACACAAATCAAACACAAATTCAACAATATCAAATCAATCAACAACATCAACCAAAATTTCATCATAATCAAATCAACATCATCAACCAATCATCAATCATCAACAACAGATTCAAAACATCATAAAAAAATATCACTACCACACAAAACACAATCAAAACACAAAAAAACTCAAATACACATCAAACACAAAAATTTCAATATATCAATCCCCAAACATCAATCACAAAACACAAAATCAAAAAAAATTCAAAAATCACAACACACAAATAAACAAAAAAATAATCACAAAAAAACATCAACAACATCATCCCCACAACATAACCCTCAAAAATCACCATAACAACCAACAAACAAAAAAACAGAAAAAATCATCACATCAAAAAATAAATACATAAAAAATCACCCAAATATCAAAAAAAATCTACATATATCACAAAAAAATACAAAATCAAAAACAATCAAACAAATCAAAAATCAAATCATCAAAAAAATCAAAAACATCAATCAATCCGATGCAAAAACAAAACACATGCACAAAAAATCACACACATCATCATAGATCACATAAAAAAAAACAATCAAAACAAATACAAACATTCACAATCATTATAACAGTCAAATCAACAATCATCAATTCAAACATCATTAAATAATACATCCCATCAATAAAATCAATTCAATATATCAAAAATAATCACATCACACAATCAACATAATCAAAATAAAAATATACAAAAAAAAAATAAAAACACAAACAAACAAATCAATCACAAACACATCATGTATCAATCAATCAAAAAACAAATCCACACCACATTCACAAAAAAACATATCAACAAAATCAACATAATCAAAATCACATAATAATCATACACAAACAATATCCCAAACAATCACAAATCAATCAAACAAAATAACAAATAATCACAACAACACAAACATCACAATGAAACAGTCATTACACAAAAACAATTAACACAATCAACTATATAAACATAAAAAATCAACAAAATCAATCACAATATCAACCAATAAAATCAACAACAAAAACAAATTCATCATACAAACAATCCAATAGTCACCATCAAATCATCAAAATAATCAAACACATCAAATCCCTCACTAACACTCCAACCTCATTCAACACACTAAAACCCTCCCACAACGCCCCCCGCCCAGCCCCCCCCCGCCCCTTCCCACCCCCTCCAAATCAAAACAATCATAACATTCAAATTCATAAATCAAAAAAAAAATCAACATACAAAACATCAATCACAAAAACATAAAAATATCAACAAACCAATCATAAACAATTATTCATCAAATCAAAGTCAACATCATAAAAACCCAATCAAACATCACCAATCAACACAAAAATCAATAACAAACAACACACAAAAACAAATCAAAAATCAACACAATGAACAAAAACATTCAAAACACCAATCAAAATAAAAAATATCTAACAACATAAAATCATTCAAACAAATTCATATCATCAACATTCAAATCAAAAAAAAAAAAAATCACAAAATCATTTCAATCACACAAAAATCAAAAAAATTAACACAATCACAACAAAATCACAAACAATCAAACACAAAAAATCATAACACAACACAAAAAAATTTCAACAATCACCAATAATCAAAAAATCACATCATCATAACATATCAACAATTCAATCATTCATAAAAAAATCAACAACCATACATAAAATACAATATCACACAACACAACACAATCATCATTCAAAATTCAACATCCAGAAATCAATCAAAATCCAAACAATCAAAAAAAAATCAACAACAACATATACAACATAACAATACACACCATCACAATCCATTCACAACAACATTCACAAAATCAAACAAACAACAAATCAAAACATTCATCACAAACCAAATCAAATTTACACAACAATTCAAAAAATTCAAATCACGAATCAAGCAAATCATAACATACACAAACACAAAAATTATATCATAACAATCAATCAAACACATAACCATTCACCACAAACAAACAATCACACATAAATCATAACAAAATTCAAAAACAAATCAAAATATGAAAATATCACACATCAAAAATCATAATCACAAAAAATATCAACAAAAATTCATAATTCACATAATCCATCATCAACATTCCTACCATCATCAACAAGACACAAACAAAAAAACAACAACCAACAAACAAAAACATTAAAAATCAATTAATCAAATCATCAAACACAAAACAAACACATTCAACAAATAACACAAAACATCATCACAACACACAACAACAAATAATCAAACAAACAAAATCAATCAAATAAACATCAACAAATAATCATCATTCAACACACATTTCACAAAAAAACAATCAGTCACACTCACAACAAATCACCACTACACAACATCAGATCATCAAAAATCAATCAACAATCACAAATCAAATAAAAAATTATAAACATTTTTCAAATCAAAACATAAAATCAAACAAATCAAAAATCAAACAAATTCAAAAATCAATCAAAAAAAAATTCACATCACATATTTCAAATCACATTCCTAAACATACACACAAATTTCTACACACAACTCAAAACATCAAACACAACATTAATCATTCACAATCAATCACAAAAAAAATTTTCATAAAAAAATAAATCACATCAATACAAAACACCTCAACACAAATCAATCAATCAAAAAAAAACATACAGTATCACAAACAAATTCATGTAAAAAATAATACAAATAAAAAATCATCATCAATCAACAATCAAAAAACAACATCAAATCATCACAACACAAATTCACAACACAAACAAATCACAAACAACAAATTCAAATCAACAAAATAACAATCAAATCAAATTCATTCACAATTCACACTAATCAAAAAAACAAATCATCTCACCACAAAAATTGATCATTAAAATATCATAATCACAATCAAAAATCATATTCAAAAAAACAAATCAAAAACACATCAAATAATCACAATCATTCAATCAAAATCAAAAAAAACCTTCACAATCAAATCACACCAACAATATCAAAATCACCATCAAAATCAATCACACCAATTCATCAAAAATATCAAAGACAATCACAAATTACAAACAACAATCATCAACAACAATTCATCACAATAATATCAACAACCAAAAATCAAATTCACATAACATCAATCAACAATCCAAAATCAAAATACAATTCAACAAAAACATCAATCAACAAAAAACTCAACATAACAATGCATCATCAACATCAAAATCCATCATAACACATCATAATAAAACATCAACACAAATAATCTCAGATCAATCAATCATTCAAAATACATCATCACAAAAACATCAAAATCAAACAAGCAATCAAAACCCCAAACAAATCACACAATTCAATATAAAAAATTCCCCCCCCCCCAAAAAAACCAATCAACCTCAACATCAACCATAAGCAATTCACAACACAAACAACATATCACAAATGAAATTCAACAAACAACAAACATATCAATCCATCAACAAAACAAGCCATCAAAACCCTCCAACCATCCCACACCACACCAACAAATCCACCAATTCAATCAATACACGAATACACACATCAAAAAATCACCATCAAATAAATCATAAAATCACACAATACACAATCATCATACAACAACATCATCAAACCAACAAAACAAAACAAAAAAATCAATCCAAAGCATACAAATTCATCAAAATTCAAACCACAAATACCACACAATCACAATCAAATCAAACAATTTTCATCAAATACATGTCAATAACAAAATAAAAAAAAAAAATCAATAATCAATATCAAACAAAATAAGCACATTCATTCAAATCATATCAAACATTCAATTAACACAAAAAATAAAAATAAAACATCAAATAAACCATCAAAAAAACACACAATCAAATAATCAAAATTCAAAAAAAATCAAACAACTACAACACATCAACAAAAATCATCAACATCAAAAAACACAATCTTGCAAAGCACAACACAACAACCAAAAATCACAATTAAACACAACAAAAAACAACATCACACATCAAACAAAAAAATATCAAAATCAATTCAACACATTTTCAATATCAAAACACACAAATCAACATACATTCACAAACACAGACATAAAATAAATCACAAACATCAAACATTCAAATTCAACATTTCACATCAATTCCAACACACAAAAAATCACAAAACACAACACCAAAAACAACACACCATTACAAACCAACCTATTCATGATGAAATCACAAAAAATATTCACACAACACATCACAAAATAAATCAACACATCAATACATCAAAATAACGAAACACATATCAAATCCACATCAATCAAAAATTAACACACAACAAACATAACAAAAATCAATATCACAAAATCACAATCAACCAAACCAACTCAAATTCAAAAAGCACAATATCAAAAATTCAAATAAATAAAAAAAATCACAATATATTCATTCAACAAATATTCACAACACACAAAAAACATCACATCAACAAAAAACCACCATAAAAATTTCAGTCAATCACATCAAACATCAACATTCATATAATCCCCAAAGCAATCAAACCACAAAAAATGAAGTAAATCAATATCAATTCATCACATAAAATTCATCAACAACCTCAAAAAAAAATAAATTCAAACAATACCAACATCAATTACACAACATACATAATAAATCATCAAAAAAAAATCACAAATCATCATCTAATAATCATCACACACAAAACACATAATCACAAAAAAAATTTCAAACAATTCAATAACAAAAAACATAATTCATCATCACAACAAAACAATCAACAAACACAAATTCAAAAAACATCAAAAACAAAAAAAAAAATAAATTCATAAAAATCAAAAGCACAAAACAAAAAATCCAAAATAAAAATCATCATATATCAAAAAAATAACAATCATCAAAAACATTCAAAACCAATACATTCACATAATCAAACACAAACAAATTCAAAACAAAATCACATAAACAATCAAACACATCAAAAACAAAAATTCAATAACATTCAAACACATCAATAAATCACACACAAATCAACAAAAACATGTATCCATCAAATCAAACACACAATTAAAATCGAATAAATCCTCAAATCACACATCAAAAAATCATACATAATAATCACAACATCAAAAACAAAAACACAAACACATATCAAAAATCACAAACATCACAACATCATAAAAACAATTCATACAAAAAAAAGCAACACAAACAAAAAACACACAGAATTCAACCACAAATCACAATCTCAAACAACACACCATCAATATCGACAATCAACAACATCAAAACAAAAAAACACAATCACACATTCAAAATCAAAACACAAATACAAAATTCACCAACAATAAAAAATCATCACAAACATCAACAACAATACAAAATAAATCACACAAAACAAAAATGGCCCCAAAACAATTCAAAACAAAATGCACATCAACAAAAACAATTTCAAATCACAAATGCAATCATCATCATCAAACAAAACAAATCATAAACAAAAAAAACATCATCACACAAACAATAGTCAATCATATCATCACATAAAACATAAAACATCAATCATCAAAAACACAACAATAAATCAATAAAACCATTCAAACAACAAAACACATCAAACAACAAAAATCCCAATCATACAGAATCACAATTCAAAAACAACAAAAACAAATAAAACACAATCAAAAAAAAATTCACCCCCCCATCAACAAATAATTCAATCAAATATAAACACCCAATAAACGCAACATCAGCCCCACAACATCCATCAATCCGAAAATTCATGCAAATCACACACCTCCCGCGACTCCCCACCCTTCAACCCACCCTCACGACACCCCTCACCACCCCCTATCATCCCCATGCCAACTCAAACCCCCAACCACCCCCCCCCCCCCCCGCCACCCCCGGCCCCCCCATCCCCCCTCCCTCCATCCCCATCATCAATAACATCACACATCACATCATTCACAAATAAAAATCATCAATTCACAACACATACACTCATCAATCTCCAATCATCAACACATCAATCATCAAACATTCCAATAATCACACAAAATCACAAAATGCACAAATCAACAAACACAAAGTTCAACTCACACAAACAATCACACACCAAAAAAAAAACCATCATCAAAAAAAATCAAAAATAATCACACAATAAAATATCATTCACATATTCAAAAACAAAATCATTCAAAAAAATACAATAACTCACTAAAACATCAAAACAACATAAATCAAAAATCATCAAAAATCACGATCATCAACAACAAAATAAACATCAAATCAATAAACACAATTTCATCATCAAAATATCCAACATCATCAAATCATAAATACAAAACACAATATCAACCAATGAAAAATCAACATCACAAATTAGAAAATATCAAACAAAAATATCAATTCAAAATCAAATCAATAACAACAAATAAACAAAATCAAACCTCAAAATTCAAGCAATCATCATATATGCAAATACCACAAAATCATCAAATCATCACAAAAAAAAAATATCAATCAAATCAATACAAAATAACAACCTTCAACAACAAATTTCAATTCAACTCAAACAACATCACAACAAATCAAATCACATATTCAAAATACAATCATCACATATCACATAAAACAAAATATATCATATCACAATCAACAATCAAAAACAAAATCAACAAAAAATCAAAAAAAATCACAACAACAATCCAACAATCATCAAAAACAAAAACATTCAACAAACAATAACAAAAATAAAATCCAACAAACACAATCAAACATCATCATCAATCAATCACATCAATCATTCAAAAAAAAACAATACAAATCACAAACAAACACAAACATTCAACCCAAAACAACAACACAAAATCCAATAAAATCATAATATAAGACAATCAAATAAAAACAAACAAAAATTAATAAAATCAAAAATCAAATCAGCATCACAATCAAAATTCATCAAACATTCACATCAATCAAACAAATTCAAACAAAAACACACATCAAATCATCAAAATAATAATCATAAATAACAATCAATAAATAAAAAAAAAAAAAAAAACAAACAATCACATTCAAAAAAACACATAGCACCATCAATAAATCAAACAACAAAAAAAATACACAACAAAAAAAATCACAACAAACAACATCATCACACAGCAACAACACCATCCATCATCAAATCATCAAATCAAACACACAACATCACATTTTCATAATATCAACACAAAAACAAACTCACAATACAAAAAATAACAACAAAGAACACAATCATTCATCATCATTTTCATCAATCATTCAAAAAAAATAAAATCACTCACAACAAGATCACAATAACAAACACCAACATCAAAAATCAATCACACAATAAAAACAATCATATCATCAAACCAATATCCAACAAAACATACACATCATTCAACAAACACAATACACCAATCAATAACAAACACCAATTTCAAAAAAAAATAATCATTTCATACAATCATCAATCAAAAATCATCAACAACTCATCAATAAAATCAACAAACATAAAAATTCAAAATATCAAAAACAAAAAAAATAAAATACAAACATCAAAAAATAGTACACATAATCATATCAATCAATCAAATATCAAACATCATTCAAATCACAACAAAAAAATCATACAAACAATTCACATATAATCCATCAAACATAACACAAATCAATCAAAAACCAATCATAAACATCAAAATCACATCATCAATCAAATCATTTTCATATATACAAACACATACAAATTCAAAAAAATCATAAAATATATCAAAAACACAATATGCAAAACAATCAAACCACTCACAAATCAAACAACACAAAAAAAATTTCCAAGTCATCAATCAACCAAAAAAACACCAAATAAAATCACACACAACATACAACATCAAAAAACAAATAAATTTCAAATCCACATCAGCACGAATTCAAAATAAAACATACACAAAAAAATATCATCATCATAACACATATTTCAATTCATCATCCAAACAATAATCAACAATATCAATCATAACAACAATATCAATTTCAACAACATAACATCACATTCAACCACATTCACATATATCACAACCAAAATCATTCATCAAATACAAAATCATCACACATCAAAATCAATAAAATACAACACAAAAAATCAACACAAAACAAAAAACATCAAAACAAATCCAACAAATCAACATAAAAAAATGCAAAACAACATAAATTCAAAAGCAATAATCAACTCAAAAACAAATCAACAAAAAATACATAAACACAATCAAATCACACACAAATTTCAAAACAAACAATCAATTCCAACATCACAACAATCATTCATAAAATAATCATCATCAATTCACCACAATGCAATAATCAAAACATAACAAAACAATAATACAATACACAATCACATCATAACACAAAAATCATCAACAATATAAAATAACATCAATCAACAATATTCAATCACAATCCAACAAAACAACATTCACCAATTCATCATTACATCACACAATAAATACCATCATCAACACAAACATCAAAAATCATGTCATATATCACAAATACAATCATTCAATCAAGAAAAATCACATTTCCACAAATGTTTATCACATCAGTCATAAAAAAACAAAATCACATACACAAATCATATAATATAAAAACAATCATCATCACACAAAACAACAAAAACAAAATCACAATCCAAATCAAAATCATACAAACAACACAAAATCAAACAAAACAAAAAACAATAACAATACAATAATCATATCCAACAATTAAATACAATCATCACATCACCACAAAATATTCACAACACAATCACCACATTTTCAAAACAATCATCACAAATTCACAATGATACATCAAACAAAACAAACATCACAAAATACCATCATCACATCAATAAACACAAAAAATCAATCAAAAAACAATCCACATCAACAAAAAAACAAACAACACAACATGAATCATCAATTCAAACACCACATCAATAAATCACTCAATTCAAAAAAATCAAACAATCAAAATAAAAAAATCAGCACATCAATTCAAATAATCATTCAAAATCATGTCAAAATTCATCAAAAAAAATAATCACAAATCAAAATAAAACACACAATCAAATTCATCATATATAAACAAATCAACAACATAAAATATAATATCACACATCATTCAAAAAAATCATAAAAAAACAAAAAAAATCAAATCAAAAAAACAAAAAAATTCAACTATCAAAATTCAAATTTCAACAAATACATCATCATCAACCACAAACATAACATTCAAACATCAATCAATCATCAAATCATTAAAACACACCAAATCACAATTTCAATACCACATCAAACATTGAAAAATGATCAAATCCATTAACTCAAACACACCAAAATCATCAAACAAGATCAAAAAAATCACAATCACAAACATCATCAACAAATCACAAACATCAATCACCTTCATTCAATCAAAAATCAAAATTCAACAAGAAATTTCAAACAACAATAATTCCATACATTCACACACATAATTCAAATCACAATCACATAACCATTCAAAATTAGTAAAAATCATCATCCATCACAATCAAAAAAAAGTCACACCCACAACACATAAAAAAAAATTCACAAAAATAAATAATCACACAATTCAACAATAAATCAACACTCAATTAGCATATTCATCAACATCAAAAAAAAATCATACAATTCCACATCAAAATAATAACCAAAACACAATCAAACATCAAACTAATCACACATTCATCAACATATCATCAAAAAATTTGCAAATCAAATCCAAATCAAAAAACAATCAATCATCAATTCAAATCAACACAACATTCTCACACCCATAATTTCACCACATCATAATGAAACAAATTCATCACATACAATTAAAAAAACAATACATCACAAATTCAAACATAAATTCAACAATAAAACATACAACAATTCACAAAATTCACAATGTTCATTCAAATCACAACCAATCAAAATAACAAAAAACAAATCAATATCAATCACAATCATAATCAATAAACAACAAATCATCAAAATATAATCAAATCAATCAAGTCAAACAAATTCAATAATCACTCACAACACAATCAACAATAAAAAATCAATTTCAACAAAATTCAACAATCACATCAAAAACAAATAAAGTCAATCAACATCAAAAACAAAAACATTCAAAAAAAATACAGTCATCAAACAATCAATAACACATCAAATCAAACAAAAATCCAAAAACATCACACAACAAAGTCATTCCATAATCAAAAAAAAAATAATACATCATCAATATTCATATAACATCAAAAACACATTCAAATTCATATCAATATCAACAACATAAAACTCCAAAAACAATCAAACATCAAAAACAATAATCATTGCATAAACAACATACCCAACTCAACATACAATTCACAATCATCATAAATAAACACAAAAAAACATCACAAATACAAAAACATCATAACATTCAAACACAATAACAATCAAACAAATAATTCATCAAAATCAAATCACATACACAAAAAACATCAAAACATCAAAAAATACAAATTCAATCAAATATATTTTTCAATCAAATCATTCATCATAAAATAAATCACAAATGAAAAAACATAATCAAAAAACAACAAAAACACATCCCACATCATACATCAGTCAAAAATCATCAAATAATCAACAACAAACAATTTCAACATCAAAATATAAAATGATTAATCAATACAATCCAATTACACCACAAACATCAAAGAAATCAAAACAAACAATCAAATAAATCATCCATCAATCATATCAACAAACCAACAAAAAAGATAAAAAAATAATAACATTCAAATCAATCACATGATTCACAAAAAAACACAACACACATCACATCATAACAACATTCATCAACTCAAACACGGTTCAAACATTCAATCACAAAATCATCAAAATCACAAAAACATACAATCAAAAAAACAACAAATTCAATAATTATAAATATCATCAATATATACATCACAAATGCACACAAAAAATCAATCATCAAATCAACAATCTCAAAACAAATCATACAATCAATATTCACATATCCACAATACAACAAAACACAATCATTCAATTCATCAATCACATCATATTCAAAGTCAAAAAAAAACAATTCACACACACCATCATATCAAAATTCAAATAAATCAACAATTCATTCAAAAAATATTTCAATCACAATATCATCAAAAAAACATCATCATAAATTCACAACAACAAACCTACAATCAAATAACAAAATCAATGCAAATCACAAAAACAAAAAAAACACATTTCATCATTCAATCATTCAATAACAAAGCAATTCAACAATACAAAAATAAAAACAATCATCAATCCACAATGAACAAAACATCACACACGCAATCCAATAAATCAAAAATAAACATCATTCACATTCAAACAATCACATAAATCCAAATTCCATATAGCAATCATAAATTCAAAAAAAACAAAATCCACATTCAAATGCATATACAAATCAAAAAACAACATTTCAAAACATCACTAAACAAATTCAAAAACAAACATAAATTCAATTCACATCTAATCACACACATATCATCACCATCATAAATCAATATTCAACAATCAAAACACAATCACGTCAAAAAAAAGCAGATCAAAAACAATACAATAAAAAAATATGCCAATTTTTTTTTCAAAAATTATCAACAAAATCATAATAAGATATATATTACAATCATCCATAATACACATCACATCAATCATGAAAAAAACAAAAAAATCACATCAATATTCAAAAATCAATAATCATCAAATTCAAAGTTCAAACAACATAACCACATTCAATAATCAAATAACAAATCAAATAATCACATTTCAATTCATCATTCACAAATCAATGAATCATAAATTCATATATCAACAAATCAATCAAACAAAAAAAAACAACAACATGATATTATTCATCACAACAAACATAACAAATCAAAAAAAATCAAAAAAAAAAAAAAAATCAAAAAACAACATCACAAAAAATTCAAAAATCATCACAATAAATCAATCATTATAAATAATCAATTTCATCAACATCACTAAAATCAATCAAAAATTCAAAATCAATATCAAACAATAATACATTCAATAAACACCAAAAATCAACATCAAAAACAAATCAACATCCAAACATCAAAACAATCATAATTCACATCACACATAAATAAAAAAACACAACAATCATCACATAACATCAACACAAACAACACAAATCACATCATCAAAATCAAAATCAAACATCATTCAAATAATCACACATAACCAACAAAATCAACATGACACACACCAATCAATCATCTTCACCAAACACAACATCAATCAAAAAAAATCAAAAACAAAAATACAATAAAAATCAAAAATCAATCCACATCCACACAATTCACAAAATTCAAAAAAATAATCACAACAAACAACACTTCATCAACACACAATCAAATGCAAATAATAATCAATACAATTCAAAAATATATTTTCAAAAACAAAAAAAAAACAAATCAAATCATAAAATAACAAAACAACAAAAACAACAACATGTTTACATCAATTCAAATATTAAAACAACCAAAACATCACATCAAAATCAAATAAAACAAAATAAAAACACAATAACAACACAAACATTCACTAAATCAAAATTCACAACAAACACAACATCACACAAATAATACACAAAAAACAAAATCCAAAACAATCAAATCAAAACATCAAAACAGATTCCAAAATCAACAACAACAAAATCACAATAAAAACAAATATCACAATGGCAACATCACACAATAATAAATCATTCATCAATGATCATAACAATCAACAAAAAAAAAAATCAAAAATCATCAAACACAAATAAATCACACACAAACATGTCATCACATCACATAAATCAAAAAACAATCATTCACCCCCCCAAAAATAAAAACAAAAAAACAACATCATTCAACACAATCATCATCATCATTCAGTCATTCACAAAATACAAATCATCATCAACATCAAATTCAAAATAAACATGCAATACACAAAAATCACATCATCAAAAAAAATACATCATCAACCATCAATCAAAAATCAAAACAATAACAAACAAAACACACATAAAATCAAAAATCACAAACCATCAAAAGCAAATTCAACAAAATCACATATCAAACACTTCAAGCACACAAATATCAACACCACACACAAACATGCAATCACCAAAAAAAAAATCGAGGACACCCACATCAAATTTCACAACACAAATCCAAACACATAATCAACAATCATCATCACATTCATCAACAAACATCATAAAAAAATACAATCCAAAAATCACATATAATTCAATCAAAATATCACATCAACAAAGACAACAAAATCAAAACATTAATTCATCAAAACAAAATCAAATCATATCACAGAAATATCAAATACAGAACATCAATGTTTCAACAAAAAAAAAACAAATATCACATACAAATCAATTACAGCACATATATACACAAACAACAGACAAACATAATCATCAAAAAAAAAAACACAACAATTAAAATCAAACAATCCACATAAACAAATCATCACATGCAAAATTCAATCAAACAGAAACCCCACATAAAACAACAAACATTCAACAAAAAACAAACATTCAACAATTCAAGTAAAACAAAACATCACAATCAATATTTCACACAACCACCATATCATCACATTCAATCAATCACATATACATCAATCAAAATCAATCAACATCAAATCAAATTAAATAAATCATAATCCATAACAAAACATTCAATCATTTCACAACAATTCATATTCAACAACCAATCAATTCAAAAATTCAATATCCAAATAACACAATTCACAAATCAATCATCAAAACACAAATACATAACATCATCAACACAATCATCATAAACAATTCAAATCAAACCAACAATCATAAACAAAATCATCAAACAATACATAACAAACAATCATAACATCATCCACAATCAACAAAAATCACATATCACAAAAAATCAATTCAAATTTTCAATCACTCACAAAAACAATAATCACACCCATCAAATTATCAACAAAAACCAAATACCAAAAATCAACATTCAAATCAAAATCAAAAAAAATAAAACAACACAATTCAAAAACAAATAATCAAAATCAAATTCAAAAATATCATTCATCATAACAACAACAAAAAATAAACAATTCCACAACAATCATTCAAAATCAATACCAAATTCAAAATCATAAATTCAATCATCAATATCAACAAACATAAAACATGTCACAAAAAAACACCATCACAAACAAATTATAAAACACAATCAATGTTCAAAATAAATTTTCACAATGAAATTCAGCATCACAATAATAAATCACATTCATCATGCATACAAAAACACAAACAATCATCAATTCACAAAAAACAAAAACATCAATCAAATGCATCATACAAACACATAAACACAAATCCATCACAAATAAAAAATCTCATAACAATTTCATTCACAACATCAAATAATCAATATCACAACAAACATCAACAAAGCAACAAATCACACATCAACAATATCAAAACACAAACGCAATTAAATAACCATATCATCAACACAAAAAATAATTCACACATCCAATCATTTCAAAATCTAAATCAATAACCATCAAACAATCAAAAACATCATCATATACACAATTAAAACAAAATAACAATCATCAAACAAACATAATCATTCACAACAAAAACAAAAAATCATCAACAAGCATAATCAACAATCAACAATCATAAAAAAAAAAATCCCCAAAAAAATTAAAAATTTCAAATATCACAAATATCAATCACTAACACACAAACAAATTCATCATTTCAAACAACATTCAGACATATTCAATCAAAACAACAAATCAAACATAAAAAAATCATCAACAAAACAAAATCATCAATTCATGACAAAAAACAATTCATTCAAAATCAAAAATTCAAAAATCACAAACATCAACAAAATTCAAAAATCATCATCAATACAAAACACAAAAAAAATTCACCAATTCGATTCAAAAATATTCACAATCACAATTACCAACACATCAACATCATCACAACAATTCAACATTCAAACATTCATAAATCATAAATTCCAAAAAACAAATCAAATCACATCAAAAACATCAAAATAAAATCAAATCACATCACATCACATATCAACATCATCATAAAACAATAATGCAATCCAATCAAAAAAATAAACACAAATATCAAAACTTGTTATTGATGTGGATGTGATTGTTTGTTTATGGTTAATGTATTAAAAGGTTTGCGATTGGTGTTCGCTTGTACTTAAAGTTATATTATGTTAGCTAATGTGTTTTATGGATACTTCAGAGATAGTTTTAATGTATTTATTTGTCTTTTAATGGTTGCATTAATTACTGTAGGATTAATTCATTGTTTACATTGGTTAGTGTTACTTTTCATTTTGAGTTGCTTTAGGGATTAATTGGTTTGATTGGGTAATGGTTTAATTAATTCATTGTTGATGTTGTAATTGCTTCTATTGATTGGATTAGCTGGCTACTGATTTTATTTAGTGAAGTGTGTTTTTTGGGAGTATCGTTAGGTTTTATTACTGTGTGTCTTGTGTATTACTGTATTTTTATTAGGGTGCCCATTGAGTGCTATAGAGGCTTATCATGCCCATATTATTATTATATGGGTATGATGTACCACTATACTACTCAATGGGTATAGGGTGGGTATAGTCAGTCTGGGGTGGGTGCTTAGGCCTCACGGGTGATTGAAGGGGGTATTAGCCCTAAGGATGGGTGTTTAGACCTTGCGGGGGGGTAGCGGTTGGGTTAACCCCTTTATTACCTTAGCGGTATTAACCGCTAAGGTAATGAAGGGGTTAAATCCCCCCGCAACCCCCCCGCAATGCCTAAACAGCCACTAAGGGCCAAATTCCCCCTTCACCCACCCCTGATAGCCACTGTATTGTATTGTACTGTATGTTTCTTACAGTAAGCCTGGCACGGGTGTTTAACCCTTCATTGCCTTAGCTGTTAGCCGCTAAGGTAATGAAGTTGCTGTACATTCATGTTTCCTGCCTCGGATGCATGCCGGGGGGGTCCGGAGCTGCTATTAATGGCTATCAGCTCCGGAGACCCCCGGCATCAATCCGAGGCAGGAAAGGGGCCTGATTTCTTCTAAGTCCCGACCCATCGCAGCTCATCGAGGCATTTCCCCACCAATTGCCCAACAATTTTGTGGGGAAGTGGATTTGGGGAGAAAATCGTTTTTTAAGCCTGCGATGGGCTGCGATGGGCCGCGACACCCGACTCGCTGGTCTCTGAATAGCGGGAGTTTATCAACCCTCCGAAAATGGTCGACAAGGGCCTGATCGCTGCTCAGTCAGCGAATTTCGGACGGAGATAAATATTTTGCGTCGATACAGGCCGTTATCGAGCACTTATCGAGGCTATCTGAATACCAGTAGCCATTTTGGTCGATAAGTGCTCGATAAGGGCCTTATCGAGGCTTTCTGAATAAGGCCCATATTCTCTTATTTTGGTGAATTACATACATTAGCCGATATCAAGTTTAAGTATGAACTGTTTCCACCAATGTATTCTGTTTAGATCGTTATACTATTCAATTGAATTTATGTTTCGTCTAAATGCCACTACAAATTGATTTCAACTGATGTTTGTAATTAATTTACAATCAACTGTGTTTGCCAGAAGTAGGGGCTATAAAACCAGGCAACATACCCTCCTTTCAATACTCCTTGAGAAAGCGCTGTTAGAGCGTGAAACGCGTGGGAGGAGAGTTTTGTTTGTTTTGTCCCAGTATGTCCCCAGTTTGTCACTTTTAATTATGTAGTTTAAATTTTTTTATTTTATTTTTGTTCCTACCCGGTGAGTTGTAAGTGCTTGGGTCTTGTTCGAGTGTCTACCAATCCACTAAAGTGTTCTTGATTCTGCTCTCTGATTGGACGGACCCGCAGCAGCAGGGCAGGACTGGCTTTGGCTACACTGTCGTCATACAGCTTTGGAGATACAGCATACTTCGGACATGGCTTGCCATTCTCTGGATCAACTCTGATATAAAGATTGCAACATTGCGCAGGACAAACAGAGGTAATTTATTATTACTTACCCACTGTTAGATATTTTCTTGCCAGCAATTATGACAGAGCGGGACAGCTCTGCCCGTTTCCATTGAGATACATACGGACTGCCATACTAATACACACTGTCTCTTGATTACTCTACATCCCTGCACGTGAAGGCTGCTGATAACACGCCATCTAAATATTTCGCATATTGCCTCATATAGCTACTATCCCCTCCTCTTTTTGCTGGGATATAAGTGTCTTTAAAGCTGCTAATGGTCTTTATATATTTTTCTTCCATTATGTGCAGAGTCTAAGAACAGGTTGATGAATGTATACCATTGCCTAAGTGCAGATTAACGTAATTGGGATGGGCAGAGTGAAAAGATATGAGCAAAAAATTGAACACCTAGGTGAACGATGGTGCGCTTGTAATGCCATTGGTTTTTTAAGCTATATGTGTCAATGTACCAATCTAATTAGATTAATATAAATAAGGCATATAGGTAAAACATGTTCATAAAATATAGTCAAATATACAGAATTTTTTTTTGTGAATCCTTAAAATTCTTATGACTTCATATAAACCACTGATAGATGTAGCCTTCTATTTAAAGAACCAACCCCAGAAACAAATGATGATTTATCAGTTGACAAGTGTTTGTTCATTACAAAACATAACAGGGCAGCTCCAGAAATAGGGAAGGTCATTAGGAAACATTGGCATATTCTGAAAAATGATGTAGTCCTGAAGGAAAATCTATCGGAAAAGCCAAATATTGTTTTTAAAAGAGCAAGGAACATAAAGAATATCCTGGAACCCAGCACCTTGAGCAAAGGGGAAAAGGAAGTAACAAGAAGTAATGCAAACACCACAGACAAATGGCTTTCAAGTATGGTCATTGGTAACGATAGATGTGGTCATGGAAGATGTTTGACGTGTCCACATGTTTTGAATAAAGTAAAGGTTTTCAGTTCCAAAGTAACGAATTAGACATTTGCAGTTAAAGGGCATATAAACTGTAACACAAACAATGTGGTATAAATGCTCACATGTAAGTGGGGCCTGCAATACATTGGCCTCACAATGAGAACTATGAAAGAAAGATTTTTGGAACACAGGAGGAATATACGCAAAGGGTTCTTAGGACACACTGTTTTGCGCCACTTTGCATACAAACATAACAAAGACCCAACAGATCTAAAAATTTCGGGTCTAGAACAGATTAAAGAAGGTACACGAAGGGGGGATAGACTAGGTAACCTTAGAAGACAGGAAACCTATTGGATCTTTAAACTCCAAACTCTGCATCCAGGAGGTCTGAATGAAGAATTGGATTTAGCAGAATTCCAGTAAGTAGTGGAGTAATGGGTTAAAATATGCAATAAAAAGGATCATCAGCCCACACAACCACCCCGTACCTGTATCCTAGACACTGTAGTAGTGTATATTTGTATCCGCATATTTTTTTATTCTATTTTAGTAACATTTTATCTTTATTTTAATATTTAATATTACATTATTTATTTTAATAATGATCCTAATAAAAGTTAACACTTCTTATATTTTTATATATTCATTTTTATGTTTTAACAATTATGTCTTTTAATATGTACAAGATATGTATTATGAGAGAGGTTTATGGTGTACTATCTCTGGAATTAGAGTAATAAGAACATCTAGAACACTGTTTACGGACCCATATATACATGTTCAATAGTTAATCATGTACTGTACGTATTGAATAGGATTGGTCTTACTACAGCATACTATTTATTGAGTCATTAATTATGCAACAACAAAAAACACTGATAGACAAAGGCTGGCAACCATATAGTCTCACTTGTAAACATTGTAACATGTTAACTTGATTATATTAATGGTCACAATTGATTTTACCACAAGGCTGTGCCACATTGTATAAAATCACTTGTAGGGGAAAAAACTCTACAAATCAATAGGATTGGCCTTATTAGATTACAAAGAGGCAGCAAAGTGGACACATCCAGAATATAATGAAGCAATTGGTATTCCAATTAGTGACACAATTGTAAACATTGTAAAATGTTAACTTGATTATATTAATGGTCACAATTGATTTTGCCACAAGGCTGTGCCACATTGTATATAATCACTTGTAGGGAGAAAAAACTCTACAAATCAATAGGAAAGGCCTGATTAGATTACAAGGAGGCAGCAGAGTGGACACATCCAGAATATAATGAAGAAATTAGCATTCCAATTAGTGACACAATTTACCAATTAATGCATCAAGTGCCTCCTATATAAGGTTTGACAGTTTTGTTTGTACCCCATCCCTGATGAAGCCACAGTTACATGGATTGGATTGTGCAAGAGCAGCACAGATACAGAGAAATAACCTGCAAGCAGCAATATTGGAGTTCCTGTCTAGCTACTACAGCAGTTTACAGCCTAGGTGAGAACACGCAGCCACAACAAATCTGCCTTCTACAGTGTCTGAAGGGATTCAGCATTGCTACAATGTCTGAGGGGATTCCCTACAGCCGGAGGGTGACGTCACTTCTGGTTTCGTCACGTGGATGCTGCAAAGAGATCAGAGAGCAGAGACGGAGCACAGGAAGGACCCTTTTGGATGAACAGGGTTCGTTGCACGCTTCATCAAGCCCACACCACCCTGACGGACATCGCGGTGCGCCCATGAGACTCAGGACACAGACACATTGAAGCCGGCAGCAAGCAGAGGGCAAAAAGCAGTTCTCGAATAACAATGCTCATAAGGACTCCAGCAGCAGGCATCCAAAGCACTTACTAAACAGCATTTATATGAGTGATCTTTTATTCATTTTTGTTACAATAAATTGTTATTTAATTTTTTAGTGTCTACGCCCAATATGTTGTTTTTTTTACATTTTGGAGCGTGAAAAGAGAGCGTGGCAGAGAGAGGCAAAGCACTACCCCAAGCTACAACCAAGGACATGTAATAATCAGGCCTTGCAGTCTATTTAAAATATATTATGCAAGAACTGCTGTTTACTCGCAGCAGTAAATAGTAACAAGTTAGAAAATTATATACACCCAAGAAGTAGTTTTTCCTATTTCCAAGAGCAATGTGTCAACATTAAAGTTAACTACCATAGTTTTCAAATAAATAATTCCTATTGCTAGTTTGAAGATCTCCATGTTCCACAACCTGTTTAGTCTGAGCATATAGAGCCTATTCTATAAACTTTGGTAACTAACTCAGCGAAGATTTTTAGCAGTTCCCGAACGATTTGGCAAGTTTGCTATTCAGAAAGCTCTGATGACCTGGCAAACTTGATCAGGAAATGCATCTCTCCGAGCAGTACTGCTGCTGCTCAAACACACTGAGCGGGAGCTGAAAAACAGCTCCAACTCGCGTTTTTGATAAAATCACCATATTCTAGTATTCTGGTTTTGTTTTTATTTCGTTGTTTTGTATTCTTAGGGCTTGTTTTTATTTAATTGTTATGTATTTTTGGTGCTTTTTTTAAATTTAATTGTTGTGTATTTTTGGTGCTTGTATTTTTTTTTAGGTTGGCCATTGATTGCCATAGTGGCAAATCATGTCCATATTATATGGTCATGGTGTACCACTGTGCCAATCTATGGGTGGTGGGAGCGTGGTTAGGCACCCCTGGTGGGTTGTGGAGGAGGCAGGTTTACCCCTTATTTACTATAATGGTTACTAACCGCTAAGGTGATTAAGGGGTTAGTGGCCATTAGCTTGTTTTTTTATTGTACTGTTGCTACCCACGGAGGACATGAACACAGGCGACAGTGATGAGGTTGGCTGTTATCCTGGCAGGGGTAAGCAAAACTTTTATTTACTTTATGTTGGCTAGATAATGTTTTATATATATTATCTTGGGCTGCTTGTGGATGGTATGTTCTTCCGAACTGGACCCCCTACAGAGATTTCACACTGCTGGGTGATGCAGCGGTCAAGGTTTCATGGCTTCCACTAGCAGTGCAAACAGTTAATCTAGTTACATCTGAATGTATAGGTTTACTGTACTGTATGTAGGTATTTGGCCAAAGCAGACCCCCAAATTAGCATGAATGTTGTTACCTGAATGTTTCATGTACACGCCAATATTCAGAAGCCAAAACTACTCTTTAGCATAAAAATAGCCTCACAAAGGTTTATATTTTCTGAAAATACATGTTGTAAGCAATTTAGACATGGGTTACATGTCTCACCTCAATAAAATTCTTGTTAGGTATCTTTGTTGGTAAAAAGAGTGGCCTTGATATTTTTTTCTCAGACATTTACACTAACTTCAGATTTTGACATCCTTGGCAAGACAAAATACCCATAACAAATGCCACCATAAAAGGATATATTTCTGAAAGTACACACCCAGTATGGGTATTTTGTCTTTCCCCATAAGAAACTATTTCCATAAATCACCTATTCACTGCCTAGTGTAATTGTTAGCAGCCAGGCGAATGGAATTTTCACAAAACATTTTTTTAGACTGATTTCAGTGTCGGTGTTGTGGTGTACCCTAGCAAACCATCCAGTATGTCAAAAGTTGCTTTTTAAATTGGTGCTTTCCCCATGTACATATTTGGTCATAAGACATTACCTATCTAATTAGTATGCAAAAAATAAGGAATACTTTTTCTTGGCAATATAATATATAATATGACTATCCAAATTTTGTCTGGATCAGCCATATTAAATAGCATTTTGTCTATGTTTAATGTTCTTACATGAATAATGGGTGGTGGGTTCAATAGTACAGCAGCATTACAACGTTTTTGAAGCACCACTATTTTCTCAAGCAATTATAGTAACTAAACCGTAATACACCCAGACACAATTTAGATTTTCTGAAAATCTCATATTAAAAGGTGACTATGTTAATTGTCCCTTTCTAGTACAGATGACATTTTAATTGTATTTGATTCTTTGGCACATTGGTCAGAGTGCATGTTGATGCACAGTTTTAGTAATACAAATATGAGTCTAATGTTAAATGACAGCGAATATTATCAACGTTAATCCATGCTTATTCCATATTTGTGGGATCAAAAAAAGTGTGTGTACATAAAATAAAAGCAGCACACACAGCCCCAGATAAAGTGTGTGTGTGTGTATGTGGGGAGGAAAGGTCTTGGATGGTGGGGTTGTGGTTAAATTGCTCCTATTGAGTGATTGTGTAAGAAATTTGCACAATGATTTATACTGCTTCTGCCTTTTTCTCATAATGATTCATTTAAAGCGAAAAGTATGCTCATGTGTAGGCTGGGACTGCTATAAACACTTGCATTCTTAAGTACCATAAGTCCTATTCTAATACCTCTGATAACTTTGCTGCCATCTTGAATGGTTTTGCCTGACCCCACCGAACGGTTTGTCATTTGTGTTATCACTGTATTGAGAAAGAATCTGAAGCCATTTCCACAAGTCTGAAACCGTGAGGTAGGAAAATGCCAATACCGCTCGGGAGAGCAGCGATGGTATCTCAGCCTCTCTCAAAGTTCTCCCCCGTGTGATCTGGCCACAGTCTGTAACAGCTGCATGGAGAGAGCTGCACAGAGAGACGCATCTCCCTGCACAGCTCTTACAAGCAATCGCAGTGCTTTTATTTACATGTTAAAAACAGGGGGGCCTCTGGAGCTGAACCACATTGATTTCAGCCCCAGGAACACCCTGCTTCCCGAGTTACAGGCCCCGGTATGGGGTGCCGGTATCACCTGTGCGTTTAAATCTCCCGGCCACATGACACAGGATATTTAAACATTGGAAGGTTGCAGGATGAGTTAACCCCTTCACTACCATAGCAGTGGTAACCACTATGCTAATTAAGGGGTTAACCACTCCCGCTATCTACCCGAGAGGCCTAACCACCCACCCTTGGGTAACTATCCCCTTCATCCTCTCTTGCACCCCAACAAACCGGGTACTCATGTTTAACCCCTTCATTGCCTTAGCGGCTAGCCGCTAAGGTAATGAATCTGTTTTTATTTACATTTTAATACTGGTGTACGAGAGCAGGGGGTCTCCGGAGCTGAATTGCATTGATTTCAGCCCAGGGGATCCCCTGCTTCCAGAGTTAAGGTAATGAATCTGTTTTTATTTACATTTTAATACTAGTATTTTTTATTTATATATATATATATATATTTTTTTTTTATATATATTTATACGAAGATATGAAGATGACCTAGGCGCAGAAAAAGAAGGAAGGGGGAGAGAGAACATAGAGTAGTATGTGTATTCCATAGATACACACGTGTAATTTTTAGCATGTTCAGCAGAGGACGTCACATGATATTCTCATATAAGGTCACTCTTGGTTTGATACCTTCTGTGGCCACGCCCCTGGCAATCTATACACCCCCTGCCGAGAAATGCTTTGAAGCTCGGTCTCCTGTGTTCAGAAAGTTGTCACAGGGGCTATATTTTACACCCAAAGTCTGCAGACATTGCCCTTATCTCGACTCTACCAGCCATATACACTAGGCCTGCAAAAAGGTGTTAACGTACAATAAACCCACTCTTTGTACTTTATATCTTTTTAGACTTTATAGTCCTTATTCATAAAGCCCCAACTGCTATTAGCTCTTTATTGCGTACAGTATATAGTTCTGTAGAACATATTCTACAAATGTAACAGTTGTTAAACATTTCCTCCAATATATTTTGGTAGGAAATCCATAACCTGATATTTCAGAGCAGTAACATTCAAACAATGCGCGCCATGATCCGACCCACTTAAATGTGGGTGCAAAAACGACTGCTACATTTATATATAGGATCAATAATGATTCTACATAAGATATATTTATGATTGCAGTTTTACATTGCTTTGAAAGGCTTTAAAACTGCACTTGTTTATGCTTATAAATATATTCTATTCAATTTATAAGGGCACAGTGGCATACAGCATGCAGTATCTGGATCAGGGGAATCTTAACATGCTGTCAGTTATCTTCCCAATTCAAATCATTCTGTTTCTGCCGATCTGCGAACAGGAACCATTCTCAAGTATGCGTGGGTCAGTAAATACTATTTTCTCAAATAGAATATGCAAGCATGACAAAGCAATGGCTGTGTGTTTCTCTATATGGAAATTAAGTCAAAGTGAAATACCATACAGGAAAATAGATGGAAATTACAAAGAAATGTTAGAGGTTTCTAAAAAAAGCAACAGTCAGAATTCTTGAGGATTTTGCCTGACACTGTATTAAAACAATAATGCTTCACTTAACACAGCATACCCACTTACTTGAATAATAATAATAGTTAAAAATAAATAAATATATATGTATATAAAATAAAATAACAAGTTTACAACAGCACTATAGTTTGGCTACTGGTTATAGCTACCCGCCAGCCTCACACGGCAATAACCACCCACTAATGTCCCACACTCTTGTCCACACCCCGTAGGGTACACCGTCCCAAAAGTACTGAGGTGCCCTTGGACACCGAATCTTCCTAGTGTCCCCAAAACCCAACACACCTAAATGTGTGAGACAGCGCTGTCCCCACTAAAGTGTTGAGTTGGTTCACTTGTTGGATAACGGTACCACCTGGAGGCTCACGGACCCTAGCAGGGACCATCCGGAGGCCCCCAGACACCCATGGTCACCACCCAGGGTGCACTGTGGGGCTGTTACGCCGATGCTCGCCACAAACCGGGACCGGACCGCGGGGCTGAGGTGGTGTTTATATCATCACCCGTACCTAGTCCATACTACGCAAGACTTCCGGGGTGCGCAGTTCGTAGTCCGTATCAATCGCAGGTCGGATTGGAGAAGCAGCAATCGTCGGTAATGGAAGCAGGAGTTCGGCAACAGGTAGTCAGTTTCCCCGCTTCAGCTTAGGAGCGTGACGCGGGGGTGGCTTCTGCGCGAGGAGCGGCCTCGGCCCATGCACCGATCTCAGCAGGAGGAACAGCAGGCTGGCCGAAGTTCACCGCAGGGTGCACGTCGGTAGAACCAACGCTCAGCCAAAGTCCAAGCAGGTCACTGCAAGAGATCGCAGCAAGCCGCAGGAAAGGAAGGGTACCACTGCTAGGAGGGAATGCAGCAGGTACCGGGGCTGGCAACACGCTTCAGCACAGACGTCCCGGGTAGGCCACTGCAGGAGAAGAGGCAGAGGCCAGTCTGGCATCAACGCTTCAGCACAGACGTCCAGGGCACCACTGCAAGGAATAGCAGGCCGCAGGAAAGGAAGGGTACCACTGCTAGGAGAATGCAGCAGTTACCAGGGCTGGCATCAAACGCTTCAGCACAGACGTCCAGGGTAGGCCACTGCAAGGAATAGCAGCAGGCCATGCTGGCAACAACGCTTCAGACAACGTCCAGACCAGACCTCTGGATACTCAGGAACTGAAGGTAAGAACGCTAGGAAGAGCCTGGGTTGGTTGTGGCAAGACAGTAACATAGATTAGAGAATAGTTATGCTCGGCGCTGTGTTCAGAGCCCACGCCTAGAATATAAAGGGCGGAGATCCAATCACAGGAGGAGGGTGTGTGAGAATTCCTCCATGAAGTAGCACAGGGCAGAAGCTGCAATGAGAGGCAGCACCTGTGCCATAGATTGCCAGAGGAAGCCTGCACTTCCATTTCCTGCAAGGCAAAAGTCAAAGTCAGTAGTGGATTCCTTACAGTACCCCCCCCCTTCAGGTGAGACCTCCGGACGAACAAGATCCATCACAGATTTGGGGGACATGGAATTGTTCCTAAACCTCCTTAGGCGAGAGGTGGCGTTGAAAGCCCATAGTTTGTTGGGATTCCTTACAGTACCCCCACCACTGGGTGAGAAGCCTGGGTGAACAGGACCATTCATAGGTCTGGGAGACATTGAGTTGTTCCTGAAGTGTCTCCGGCGAGAATTAGGTCCACAATCCAGATGTACATTGGCGAGTGCCATGAAAGACAGCGGTGGTACTGCAGTTCTTGGTACATGGACAATGGGACCTGAGGGCTCCGGAATGGGAACATCGGAAGGACAGTAGCCAGGTGTCCGGTGCATAGTAATAGTCCAAGAGTACGGGACACAGGACACAGATTGTCGGACAAAAATGGCAGAGGGACCTTCAGAGAAGGCAATGTCTTTGGTGAAATCAGCACGGAGGAAGTTGCGAGAGTCTTTAGCTTCCAAGGAATTCCGGGTGGTGGTTAGCAAGGGAATGGGGCGGGAGGGTTCACTACACACTATTGCAGCGGTACTTTTGATACCAAGCAGGGTTGCTATCCCAAGCAATTTGCGAGAGTCTGTAGCAGTGTGTATGCAACTCTTGGTCATGGTACTGGCAGTTGAAGAAGGATCCGCTTCCTTTGGTTTGTGATCTTTAGAGAGAATGAAATCCGAATTTGTGGCTTTGGCGAAGGACATAATAAGCATGTCTATACCCATAGTGGAACCATAGAGAACAGGAACGGACGCTTCAGGTAAAGCGACGAGGTCCAGTAAGGGTGTCTTCGTCTTAGGGAGAGGCCAATTGCCATACAGAACGGGCACTTTGGGCACCGCACAGAGACCTGCGAGTAAGGAGTCTGTTTGAAAGGTGAGAAAACAGATTTTATCCAAAAAACAAGGCAGGCGGTTACGCGGTGCATCAACCTTAGGGAAAAAAGTCTTGGGGTTAAAGCTGGGTGCCTCCAACACAGAGAAAGAAGACAGAGAACTAGAGCTTGGCTTCGGAGTGGAGGTCCCAGGTACCCAGGTCTCACATGATACTGTGGGAGAAGCAATGCAAATTGTTACTGTTTTAAACATAGGGTCTTTAACATCGGTAGCTCCAGGCACCTTTTTGAGAGGTAACCCTAGTTTTGGGACAGGACAGTCAATAGCAAGTACCCCAAGTATTGTGGAAGACACAGAGAAAAATAAGTCCATTTTAAAGACGGGATCTTCTGAAAACAGGGAAAGTTCCAAATGCGATACCCCTGAGTTTGTGGTAGTAGACATACAGTCAGTAGTGGATACCCCGAATACTGTGGGCGAATCAGCATGAAACAGTATTATTACAGGAATGGGCATCCCAGACTTAAAGTCATTTTTAATCATCCCGGAGGCTGTGGCATGATCCGTGAGAGAAACTGGGGTAAACTCTCCAACAGACACAAGGGACATCTTGCTTGTTACAGAATTGGGTCCCTGAGAATCCCTAGTGAGGGCATCAGACTCCATGGGAGACTTAGTGACAGGGCTTTTGGAACTGATTAAAGGAATTGCAGGTATCACAGATTTAATAGGAGAAATACCTTGCAAAACAGAAATTTTAGTAAAGGTGATAGGCATCACAGATAGAACAGACAGAAGTAAGCTAGGCAAGGTTGCTTCTATAACAGAAGATTTGGCAGCGGCAAAGCTTAACTCAGCGGCTGCTGGAGAACTTTTAACTACAGTGAGAAGGGACTGCAGATTTACAAAGTCAGGGATAAAGGGAGTCTCAAACTTGAACGCCTGATCCTTCAAAAAGAAGGGCCCTAACTTTAATGGTACTGAGGGAGCAACAGCAGATACGCTGATCTCAGTAGGGGTCATTTGGAAAGCAGCATAATATGTACTGTTCGCTTTAAACCCTAGGATTTGAGAAAAGGAGAACTCAGACAGTGCAAGTGGGGCAACCACGCCTGTGCTGGTCTCTGAAGTGGGTATTTGGGAAAGAGTGTCTGGGACATCAGAAACGACAACAGATTCCACGAAAAGGGGTCTATGCTCAGAAGCAGGGGTCTCAGCTCTCTGAGTGACAGACGGGGTGAGTGAAATACCTAGGAGTAGGGATTCTGCGAACAGGTTTAGAGAAACAAACGGCTCCAGAATACTTTTTACTGGAGCCAGTATATTTGCCGAAAGTTCAGGGGGCATAGCCCCGAGAATTTTAGCCGAGTCAGAGGACAAAAGGGGTTGATCCTCTGAGGCTAAGGAGGTGTCCCTGACTGACGAACTAAAGGGATCTACCAAGGAAGGTTTACAGGGCTGACCTGCAGGGGTTAACATAGGAAAAACCCCAAGGGTTAAATTACTCTGTACCTGAGAATCAGAGAAATAGAAGCTAGTCTCCGAGAGTGGGGTCATAGGGGGTTCTGCCTCTTGCCCTAGGGACCTATCATTAGACTGCGGAATACTAGGGTTAGCAGTAGGAACCTCACAGAGCAGACTAGCAGGGGTTAATACAGAAAAAACCTCGGAAACAGAGCTTAGAATTTTTGGTTTAGGAAAAGAGGGCAAACAGGATTCATTCTCTGGTGCTAGGGAAGACACACTGACCTGGGTACTGCAGGGATTTACAGTGGGGAACGCATAAGCCTGACTAGCAGGGGTTAAGACCGAAATAACCTCAGGGACAGAACTTAGGGAGGTTAACTCAGGATTAGGGAGCGTGGCAGCTTCTTCCTTAGCGGGCAGCGACAGAGAAATGGTTTGACCATTCTTAGGAGAGAGAGGTAACCCCACAGGTTCAGTAACAGGACTGGGAGCACAGAGAATCTGCCAAGCAGCAGCATAGCTGGCAAGGAGGGGATCCTGTTCTATTATGTGAGTGTCTAGTGTTGAGGAAAGTACATGGAGTGTATCTTGAGACTGGGCCAACATGAGAAGGGCGCTCTGTTCTACTAGATGAATGTCCAGTGATGAGGCCAGGGCATAGATTGCCTCTTGGGCGTCGGCCAGTTCCATAGGGTTCACATTATCCCAGGTTAAAGGGGAATCAGGGGAGCGAATACATTCGGCTAGAGACTGTTTTAAGTTCAGGATACAGTAAGCCTTAATAAAGAGATCACAACGGCATTGTCTTTGCAAAGGGGTTAAACCTTCATACGTCCACAGTTCATCAACCAGGGGTAGTACTTCACACAAATACTGGCCTTCATAGTGGGACTGATACGCAGGACGGGACATAACTTCAGTTGGAAAATTGCCATCCCCCGCCACGGCGCGGTCCGGTTTTAACTGGCTGAGCATACTGTTACGCCGATGCTCGCCACAAACCGGGACCGGACCGCGGGGCTTGCGGGGGCTGAGGTGGGGTTATATAATCACCGACCTGAGTCCACGCAGACTGATCCGGAGTGCGCAGTTCGTAGTCGTACATCGCAGGGTCAGGATTGGAGAAGGCAGCATCGTCGTTATGGAAGCAGGAGTTCGGCAACAGGTAGTCAGGATTTCCCCGCTTCAGCTTAGGAGCGTGAGCGCGGGGGTGGCTTCTGCGCGAGGAGCGGCCTCGGCCCATGACACCGATCTCAGCAGGAGGAGACAGCAGGCTGGCCGAAGTTCACCGCAGGGCAGCGTCGGGTAGAACCAACGCTTCAGCGCAGAAGTCCAAGGCAGGTCACTGCAAGAGGATCGCAGCAAGCCGCAGGAAAGGAAGGGTAGCCACTGCTAGGAGGGAATGCAGCAGGTACCGGTGCTGGCAACACGCTTCAGCACAGACGTCCCGGGTAGGCCACTGCAGGAGAAGAGCAGCAGGCCAGTGCTGGCATCAACGCTTCAGCACAGACGTCCAGGGCAGGCCACTGCAAGGAGATAGCAGCAGGCCGCAGGAAAGGAAGGGTAGCCACTGCTAGGAGGGAATGCAGCAGTACCAGTGCTGGCATCAACGCTTCAGCACAGACGTCCAGGGTAGGCCACTGCAAGGAGATAGCAGCAGGCCAGTGCTGGCAACAACGCTTCAGCACAGACGTCCAGGACCAGACCTCTGGATACTCAGGAACTTGGAAGGTAAGAACGCTAGGAGAGAGGCCTGGGGTGGTTTGTGGCAGAGACAGTAACATAGAGGTAGGAATAGTTATGCTCGGCGCTGGTTCAGAGCCAACGCCTAGAATATAAAGGGCGGAGATCCAATCACAGGAGGAGGGTGTGTGAGAATTCCTCCAATGAAGTAGCACAGGGCAGAAGCTGCAATGAGAGGCAGCACCTGTGCCATAGATTGCCAGAGGAAGCCTGCAACTGCACAGGTCTGCAAGGCAAAAGTCAAAGTCAGTAGTGGATTCCTTACAGGGGCCTGCGGACACACATTGGGACCCCAGGGGACCCCCGTCGGCCTGGGGTATTAATCTTGTATGTAAAATAATAAATCATGTTTTTACTGTACGGGGGGGCATGGGGCTGGGTGGGTTATGTATTGATGTTTATTAAATATGGTAATGGTTTATTGGGGGCCTAGGAAGTGGGTAGTGGGGCTGTTATTTGTATTTTTTTTATTGTTGGTAGCGGGGGCGGGTGAAGGGGATATTGTCCCAAGGATAGGTGGTTAGGCCTACCGGGTGGGTGGTGTGGGAGGGGTAGTGGGGGAGGGTGGGTTTACCCCTTATTACTCTAGTGATTACTAACCGCTATGGTGATTAAGGGGTTAGGGGACATTAGATGGTCTCTTTTTATTCTTCTGTATTGTTTGTAGCAACGGAGGACAAGGACGGTGATGATGATGAGGACGGCCTTCATCGTGGAAGCCTGGCAGGGGTGAGTGCAAGATTTATTTATTTTATTTATGCTGCTTATTGTATTTTAAATGGACAAATGCACTATTATCCATATGTGGATAATAGTAATTTTGCTCATTATTGTATTGTGTGTGTTAGGTTGTATTTATTTAAAAGTATTGTTTATTTTTTTGGGACACACCATTGGTACCGCAGGCCAGCGGGGACCCTTGGACTCCCACGGGGATCACTCGAGACTTTGTCCAGAGAGGTAATACCAGAAACATACATGTCTGGTATTACTTCATTTTTTACAGGGCAGTGTGTCAAAATACCAGACACCGGGCAACCCTACTATTGCACATGTGATAGGTGGAGCAGATTCATTCTGTATTTTTCACAGTATACATATATTTGTAGCATGGGCTACATACATACATACTGTATTTAGCGGTGGCTGGTCTATCTAGCTCTCTACCTACCCTGTCATGTAAGTTCTAGTAAGGTACAGACAGTGACAGGCTGTCCTATGGGGGTTTCTCTCTCCTCATGCTGACTTCCTGAGTGATAGGAGTGGTGGTGCATGTGCTGGGCCCTCCCTCTTCGAGCTACAGGAAGGAAGTGCCTAAATTATTGTATGAAGTTCAGCCCCTTAGGGGTGGGTACTTCAGTCTGTGATTGGGGTTCCAACTATCTCCTCATAGAGTAGGAGCCCTTAGCTCTCCTCCCAGCTGGGACAGAGACATGTGCTCAGTCCCTCATGAGCTGAGGCACTAACCTAATCCATAGAGGCCTCACTATCACCAGCAGACCAGTACAATCCAGAAGCCAGGGATCTACCTTATCAACTAAAGCATTCGCTGTAGCAACATCGCAGTGGCTGCTATAATAAAGACCATCCTCATTTATACTTCTGGCTCCGCGGCAGTCTGTGTGGGGGGAGTATAATGAGTAAGGACTGTCATAGCAGCGACCGCCTTCAGCCTTGCTGAAGCCCCCTATGTCTACCTGTCTTCCCTCCTACTGTCTCTGTACGTTCTCCCTACCTACCAATTAGACAGTAAGTTCCTCGGAGCAGGGACTCCTCTTCCTTAATGTTACTTTTATGTCTGAAGCACTTATTCCCATGATCTGATATTTAGATTATCTGTTATTTATTTGATTACCACGTGTATTACTACTGTGAAGCGCTATGTACATTAATGGCGCTATATAAATAAAGACATACAATATAATACAACATCGCGGGTACCCCAGCTCTCCTGTGCCAAACAGGTAACCATCACCATACCTAGCAATAGCCATAACTAAATCTCCCAGAGGGTGGGGGGGAACATATGCTACATGTACAAACATACATACATACATACATACATACATACATACATACATACATACATATTGTACCTGCATAATTTTCACAAAATGTGCATAACAAATTGTGAATCGAGTCCTGAACTTTTTGCACTGTCCTATTCAATAGCTATGTCGAAGGATCCACTTTATGTTCTGCCATATAGGTTTTATACATTTCCACAATTCTGACAATTGCATCATGATTTTGTCGGTCGTCCTTACAACAGATTTGTACTTGTTCTCCCAAATGTACATTTCACTAAGTGCTATATTTGTTATTTAATCGGAAGCGGCTTTCAATGCCCTTTTAACTTGTATTAGATTATGTGAAAGATATCCCTTTTCACTACTTTGCCATTGTACCCAGAGAACAAAACTACTGTTATTTACGGGATGACATGTTTGTAAATTCTGTTTTCTTTAAACAGCACAATATATTCAGTGTGCAGTAATTAAGGAAAACGAAATACTGTACATTTAATGGCTTGCTCAGATTAACAATGAAAAACATCATAGACTGTCTTTTTTGTGATCTCAAATTTGTTATTTTGTGTTTGTTTAATTTAGAGAATTGCAGACAATGGCTGAAGATTGTTTTACTGAATCTATAGTCATGTACATTCACAGTTTAAATAACAATCTAAGAAATATGTTCTCAAAAGCCTTTTGATTACTTAAAAAAAATATATATATTCTGTTCCTGGTTTCCAGAAATGCATCTATTTTAAATTCAGTACAGTCTGGTAAGGTTAGATGTCAATACCAGATAACTTACACAAGAAACACAATATTTATTAAGATAATATATGGTCATGAGAAGAGTCACGGTAGAAGCATAGCTTTTAGAAAGATAGCCCAACTCAATTTTTGAATTACCGCTCTCTATTTTTGAAGTAGTGAATAGTACAATTAAATATATCTAGGAAATCCATTTATATAGACAAGGTTAAACAATAAAATACAATAGTGCTTGAAGAATGGGAAAGAAAATTGAATTTTCAATTGATTCAGTAAGTATGTTTCGGAGTGATGTGATGAATATCAGGTGTAAATAGCAAGCTACTGTATATAGATAAAATACTCGAATCTATTTATATGTAACGGGTATTCCATCCCACCCAATCGCATATATAGTGTGGGTGCGTAGAACATACGGTGTTACCCGGTGTGGTGCATATACCTGCACGCTCACAGGAGGTCTGAGCCTCCGCTAGTGAGAGCCTGGGGTGAATCCTCTGGAACGTTTCTTTGTTTCAGCGCCTCCACCTATGTAGGATTCTATGGGTATGTAGAATAACCCTAACATAGGAACCACATGCAAATAATCAGTACACCATATGTATGATAACCAATATCTTTTTACTTGTGCTCACATGAACCATATAACATCAATATAATAACGGGTGTCCCTCTTTCCCCAGGGGACACTGACTCTTGCGTCTCGCAGGACGCTTCCCCCTACACCGGGTGATCCCACCCCATGTCCATCAATCCCCGCACAATGTGTCCCACACTCTTTAGGTGAGAATATGGGTGACTGCGCAGTCACTAACTAATGGAACTGTTGGTGCACTTGTTGACAAAAGGGGTTACCTGCCGAGTGCTCCTGCACTCGGGCCTGCAACTACTTCTCAAAGGATCTGTCGACCTGGATCCCGTCTGATCCGGTGGTTCCTTGCTTGGGGTCCGCCAGGGACGATCCCACCCTGAAGATAGTCTCTCTCTGGGCACAGACTTAAGCCCACGTCTCCTGGCATGAAGCGCAGCATCCGCTGATCCCTATCTAACACTGGCACTCTAACATGACACGGTCCCTCACCTAGGGCCTGTCCCTGGAGCACCACTAACTGGGGAGTGAGGACCTACCTGGGACCTAAGGGGTTAATTAGCCTATCCTGTCCCCCTAGCTCTCGCGGTCCTGACTCTAGCTAACTAGTACCTAGTACTTGCAGTAACGCACTGCCCCCAGGCGTCTACCTACTGTTGGCTAGCCTAGTGCAGATCCTCTCCAGAATCCCTGACCTCGTTAACAGGCTATCCCTTCAGGCATCCTACCCCTAGCGTTACCTCAGTACTTGGTACGTACAGCAACTGGCTGCACAACACGGTGCCTGCCTGTCAGACCTCACAGCACTAACAGCCGTGACTCTGACAAGGCAGCACTCACACTAAGGGCAGAGTCCCTAACTGGGGCTGTCCCTTATAATTACCCCTAAACTGATGGGGAGTTGGGGCCTACCTGGGGTGTGGGTACCTATCTGGTTGCAGGAGCTGCACTCACTCCCCGCACCTTTCCTTCCCTCACAGCTCCCTGACTCCAACTGACTGCGTAGCTGCAGCCCAAACAATGTATCTCTTCTCCTCTGCCAAGTCATCCTAAGCCCTATTGGCTCCCTGGCATCACGTGGTGCATGCAGAGGCTCATGGGACTCATAGTCCCTGCTCAGAGCCTTCCCTGGTAGGCACTCGCGCGACTTCTCCCTGGCTCTAGAGGCTTCCCTGCGCATGCGCGACCACTGCGCATGCGCGAACCGATGCGCAATGGCGGCGCCCTCCTCACCCGGCTCCGGGAGCGCCGGGAGCCCTGTGACGTGCGTGCGGCCTTGGCAACCGGCCGCACGCGTTCCCGGCAACCCCCGAGCCGGGGCCTGACCACCCTCACCCCTGCGATCGCCACGCGGTGCCGCCATTTGACTCGGCTGCACCCGCGATCGTCAGCAAGGTGAGGGGGGTGCTGACAGGTTGGGGAGACCTGGCTACATATATATTACTTAAAAGAGTATGTAGCACCCTTTTCCCGTAACTAAAGGAACTACCAGTAGTGCCGTTGCCTGTTTGGCTACCAGAAGGCCTGAGCCTCTGGCACTGGGAGCCTGGGGTGATCTCTTGTTCGCTTCGGTGCAGCACCTCCACCTGCGAAGGATCCCAGTGCAGCGGGATAAGCCCCTCACAGGAACCAATACCAATAGTAATCACAAACACGGGTATATAATAACGGATTTTACTGAACATAGCAGATGCAACTTGTACCCCAGAGTATATAGCACACATAACCCAATACACCAGGTGGGTGCTGGGTACCAATATCCCTGATGTCCTTTCCCCAATGTCAGGGCCCACCCAACAGTGTAGGGAGTAGTGCTACCCCTGATGACTGTTAGTGCACGTTTACCTCCCTGGGCACTCCAGTACCCGGGTACGCCAAATAACACGAGGGGTCCACCTGATCCAGCGACGTCGTCGGTCCGCGAAGGAGTCCGCCTCTGCGTGGGGTGAACTTCCACTGTAGGGTCTCACCTTTAAGAGTCTATTATTGTGGGTAGTCTGGTCCAAGACCACAGGCCACTAGTCACCACGTGAAGTCCTGACGCTGATGCCTAACACTCCCAAGGCTACTGGGAAATGTCCCTATATGGGGGCCTTTCCCTGAAGCAGCCATACACTTGTGTGTTTTATTTTGCTATGTGCTGTGTTTGATTTTGATATGTGCTGTGTTTGAATTGGCTATGTAATGTTTTCTATTTGGGCCTGTTTTTTTAATCCTTCACTATTTCTTGGTATATTGGTCAATCATAGAGAAAAAATATTAGTATTAAAAAGGCGCCAACAAGAAAGGATATAATCACCAACAGGAGGAGACCGATGAGGATTCCAGGTGATGATGATGTGCTTAAAAAGAAAGTAAAAAAACACAAAACATAGTGTAATACTGTATAAACGAACAACATATATTATAATTAATCATATATCAGCTGAGATCTAGGGTGAATTGAAAATAACAACATTTAATAAAATGATTAAAACACTGGACATACAAAACATATACAATTGAAAAATACAATGGGTAACAATTAAGGACAATTAATATGGGACCACATATCAGCTGCACTAGGTGGAGTGCCCACTCACCGGACGAAAGTTATATGCAAGCGGTGGATATATCTGAGAGTATCCCCTCTCTCTTTCCAGCTACCACTGCTACCGCATCAGGATCAGGGCCAGGGTGATGGTTGCAGCACGCCAGACTGCGTGTGGTTCTCTTGGTCCTCGTATTACCTCGCAGCTTCTGGCAGGTTAAACACAATGGATTAGTGCAGCTCCCACCGCTGCTGCGCCGAGTATGTGGCCAAAGTAGTCAGCTGTACACGCTAGGCAGCGCGAGCCTCCCTCCGCCCTGGCGTTCTCTCCTCGCGGTAGTTGGTACATTCCAAACAGCAGATTCGAGCGGATTAGGTGGTATAGCTGACAGACAGCAAATTCGTAACGGCTCTTGCAGGCAAATCCAATGCACTGATTCAGGTCCCAGCGAATTAACCCTACGCGTTTCGAGAGCGAGCTGCTCTCTTCCTCGGGTTCTAACAATGTGTCCCATAATGTCCTCTTTTATAGGTGTCCAATTAAATCCAATTAACACCCTAATTTAATTGTTGCACATGCGCAATCGACAATGTGTGGAAATCAATGTCCGTTTGTTCACACATGCGCAGTAAATCTCAATGGTAAAAGACAAATATAAACAATGTTAAAAATAACGATCTCAGCTGAATATATATATAGATTTAATATAATAAGTGCTTAGTGGATAATAGTACTGAAAGCAGTACTAATGAATATCTAAACTGAACTGTGAGGTGTATATATATATTATATAATATATTATGAATGAGTGCTGTGTGCATGATAGCACTGAAGACAGTGCTATTAATTATAAACTATAAAGTGATATGTGTGTAAAATATGTGTAAATGTGCTATACTATAACCTAATTTGTGATATAAATAATAATATGTGTGTAAAATAAACTTCTATAAGATAAGTGATTAATATTACTATGAATATTGATTACCTATATGTCAATAAAAATAATATGTTAAGAAACAATAATATATATATATTGTGTAATATGTATGTGATAATATTATGTGTGTGAAAATTTTCAAATATACAACAAAATATATGTGTATAGTGTATATAAAACTCCATAATGGAAAAAAATATATACTGCACCGACACACTTTATTCGAGCAAATACCCGGTATGTACCTGGCAGATACCTGGAATGCGCCGCTCCTCACCTCTGACAAGCCCCGTTGCGTTTGCCTTCCCAGCCTGGGTTCATGCCTGGCTGATGGGCGGCTGATCTGTTAAATGATAATGATTAGGATTTAATAGGCTGCAATGCTTCGCGTGTCTACCAGATGGCATAAATTCATGAATTGTAATGCAGTATATATATATGTACTGTGCAGTATTGCAGCCAGCGGGAATAAAATGCTTCAATCCCTGCTGGAAAATAACTCAATGCACTCGGGCAGAAAACAGTCACAAACCTCAATACACCCGGGTATACCCGAATTCGTGGGACTAGCCGAGCTCGAATAAAGTGTGTCGCCAGTGTATAAGATTTATTTAATTCATCAGTAAATTTATATGTGCTTCTAAGGTGATAGTGCTTATTATCGGTGTAGCATAATATTTCTACCAATGTTTTAACATAATACATAATTAAAAATTACACTAAATAATAAAAAATTGTATTCAATACAATATTTATACATTGATATTTATCATCTTTATTGCAACCTATAATATAGTAATATGGAAAATAGCTGAAGCGCTCAAATGCAGGTATATCTCAAAATGATAATAAGCCAGACCACTGTACCAGGGTACTAACAATTGATATAGTACCTATTGTGTCATATAATGGGTACTATCCTCCTGAAGACAGGTGGTGTGTGGTGCAACCCACTCACCATCAGTCTCATTGGCAGGTTCCCCTGAAAAATATACAAGTACTCACATCCTGGTAGGGCAGGCAGGCAGGCTGTGCAGCTACTCAATGCAATACAGGGAAAAGGGAGACCAAAAAGCGCACCAGCCAACAAAGGGAAGCAGAAAGAACCAAGGACAAAAAATGATTAAAAGGGCACTTTAATGTGGCAAAAGACCATCCAATGCATTTCGAACGTCGCAGCGTTCTTTTTCAAGGATAAAACACAATGGATAACATCCATTATATACCCTCTTACCTGTGGGCCGTTTCGAGCCAAAAAATCAGAACCTGATGACGTCATAACAGAGCGACTCAGTGCCGATCTAAGGGCAAAAGGAAGTACCAAAGGCAGTGTGGCCATCTTGGATGTGGGCAAACATAGGAACACAATAACAAAGCTTTATTGACCATTCCAGCAGAACAAAATACATTGCTGCTAACTGGACAAGCATATTTAAACGAAATAAAGCTATATTAAACTAAACTAATGCTTAATAAAGGGTACTATTATATCAAGAAAAAACATGAACAAGGTGGATTAAAAAACTAGCTGTGTTGCAACTAAGTTATATACAGAAAAAAAGTTAAAAATAAAAACCTCTAGACATGATTAAAAAAAATGTGCAAGAAAAGTAAATTTAAAGACATATTACACATATATAAATTGGTAATACAGATTAAATAAGACAATTGTCATTATATTGGACATTATATTCTCATCATTATAACCTTTGAACCTATGCCTTATCATGCAAATATTATGCCAATATGTAAGCTTAAATTGTTCTTTGATGTATCTTGTGGATAATACTTCATATTTTATAATGGTTGTATTTCCCTGGTTCCTATGATTTAAGTACACAATCAGTGTTACAGTATGTCTGTGTATTACAATAGCTGTGTGTGTCAGTGTTACAGTGTGTCTGTGTATTACAATAGCTGTGTGTGTCAGTGTTACAGTGTGTCTCTGTGTATTACAATAGCTGCTGTGTGTCAGTGTTACAGTGTGTGCCTGTGTATTACAATAGCTGTGTGTGTCAGTGTTACAGTGTGTCTGTGTATTACAATAGCTGTGTATGTCAGTGTTACATTGTGTGCCTGTGTATTACAATAGCTGTGTGTGTCAGTGTTACAGTGTGTCTGTGTATTACAATAGCTGCTGTGTGTCAGTGTTACAATGTGTGCCTGTGTATTACAATCGCTGGTGTGTGTCAGTGTACAGTGTTCTGTTGTATTACATAGCTGTGGTGTGTCATGTGTTTACAGTTGTCCTGTGTATTACAATAGCTGTGTGTGTCATTGTTATCAGTGTGTCTGTGGTATTCAATAGCCTTTGTATGTCAGTGTTTACAGTGTGCCTGGTATTACAAAGCTCTGTGTGTCAGTGTTAACGTGTGGTGCCTGTGTATTACAATAGCTGCTGTGTGTCAGTGTTTACAGTGGGTTGGCTGTGTATTACAATAGCTGCTGTATGTCAGTATTCAGTGTGTCGTGTTTAACAAAATAGCTGTGTACTGTCCAGTGGTTACAGTGGGCCTGTGTATTACCATAGCTGTGTGGTCATGTTACCTTGTGTCCTGTGTATTACAAATAGCTGTGTATGTCAGTGTTAACAGTGTGCCTTGTATTACAATAGCTGTGTGTCCAGTGTTAAGTGTGTCTGTGTATTACATAGCTGTGTATGTCAGTGTTCCATTGTGCCTGTGTATTACAATAGCTGTGTGTCCAGTGTTTACAGTGTGTCTGTGTTATTACCAATAGCTGTGTATGTCGTGTACAGTGTGTCCCTGTTTAATTCAATAGCTGTGTGTCATGTTTACAAGTGGTGCTGTGTATTACAATAGCTGTGTATGTCATGTTACGTGTGCCTGTGTATTACAATAGCTGTGTGTGTCAGTGTTACAGACAGTTTGTCCTTGGTGTATTACAATAGCTGTGTGTGTGTATAATTTGAATGATGACATAAAAGATCAGATCATTACCACCTTGCTGCAGCCATTGTGGGAGGGGGAGGGGCGCGGTTACCAAATCTCTGCACTGATTGGCTTTCCCCTTTCTATAACGGCAATGTAGTCTGGACTTGTAGTCATACTTCTCTAAATGCTGTATATTGGCAAACAGGACCACACGCCCAGAAGCCCCTTTTGTAAGGAAGGAAACTCACGTGACATCATCAGCCAATCAATTGTGCCTTACTACGAAATATAATCATTCTTATTACACTATTGTAAACAAAAAAATATTGATGCGATTTATATCAGTGTAATTGTGAAAATAATAATAATATAAAAGTGAAACATTTTCTAAAATAAACCTCATATATAACGAGTCTCTCTCTAATGACAGATATTATTCACATCCACAAGCATTTTCTCATCATCATTCCTCTAACTTCTCTCAGGATAATAAAGTCGGAATCCTTCAAGCGGTTGATGAGGCCCTTGTGAAGAAGAGATGGGAACTTTGTCCTCAGAGCTGAATAGCACAAAGAGTTATACTAAATGTAGCCAGGTCCCCTCTCTGCACGCGGACCCCCTCCATGTACTCCCTGGACTGCGGCGGTCGGGAGTAGGGAGGCGCCGGTTGCGGGGGAGGGGCGGGGGCGTGTGCGCCATGGCGCGCTCCTCGGTAGGTGTGGGAGTGTTCCATAATAGGTGTAGGCGGCGATTGCCGGAGGCTCCGCGCTTCGGCAGAGTGCAGGGCAACCGCCATGTTGTGTTTTTTGCGCATGCGCAGTACAGTTGCGCGCCAAAGATGGCCTCATGGATATCGCGCAGCGCTCAGGTTTATAGTCGCGCCGAACCCCCCACCATGAGGAGCGGCTCTTGAAAGGGACTACAAGTCCCATGCGCCTCGTTGCCCCACAATGAAACCGCCAGGGAGCCAATAGGCGCTCAGTTCTCCCTAGCTCTGAGGGATTGATCCATTATGCGCGCGGATCCCCGTTAGTCAGACCAGAGAGCTTTGTGTAGGAGTTGAGTGCAGGGGTCTGTGACCCGCTGCATTAGGCCACAGCAGCCCCCTAGGCCCCAGTGAGGTCCTGAGTCCCCCTTTATAGCTTGTTGTGCTTCAGGGACGGCCCTAGGTTAGGGATCTTGCCCCATTAATGATATTGGCATTTAGGGCACCGCGAAACGCTGTCCTTCCCGCAAGAGGCGGGGGCTCAAGCTTCTCCATTGATAGACAGGACTATCTCCAAGTGGGATCGCCCCTGACGGATCCCCGCGCGGGGGGAAACCATGACTTCGTTCAGGAGATCGGCATACCTTTGTGAAGATCTTTTAAAAACCCAGGGCCTCGCACTGGGCAGGTATCGTTTAAAGTGCACCACCAGAGTACTCTCACAATCATAGTGCAGTGCGACCCACGGACAGGGTATACTGTGGACACTGTGTGGTTACAACGGTGGTGGGGCGGGTATATCTCCTAAGTGGGAGTGGATGACATTGGGGCCTGTAAATCGGGTTGTTGGTGGGTGTTATCACCTTTCCGGTGGGTGGGGGGGAATTAATGTTCTCAAGGTGGACATTGATGTTTTGGTGTGGATGGGGGTGTTGTTCATTTGTGGTGTAGTGGTGTGTGGGTGGGTGTCTTGATCCTGCATATAGTAAAAACCTGAGTTGGGGTATGGGGTTTGTATATCCTGTGGGTTTGGGGGGTTTTGGTTTTGCGAAATGTGTGTTAGTTTAATAGTTGGGTCCTGTGTGGGATGCATCTACACTCCTAGATCCCTCATAGGTGGCGGCGGCTGTAAGGAAGATCTTGTTCAGTGAGGATTCACGCTCAGGTTTCGCTCATCGAAGCTATGTCTCGTGGCACAGGCCTCCTATTAACGTCCTGGCAGTTTTAACGCACACCCTGGTAAACATATAGGTTCCCCCTCACATGCACTCTATCTGCATGGGGTCGGGAATTCCGTTCATTTGAGGCGCTGGTTGAGGGGAGCAGACCTGGGGGTGCCCTTTCTATTTTTGTGTCAAGTGGTTCAAATTAAGTAAGGCATTCGTACTCAGTATATCTGTTGCTGTCCCGCCAGGAGGTGATAGCGTCATGGCCTTTGAGATGTGCAATTCCCACCTCTTTTGGTTCTCGGCCAACCCACCTCTCCAAATGCTCATTTGGACAGTCCCCTGTTTTACAGGAAGCAACCTCCACTGATTTTGCAAGTGGCTTGAGAACAATATCCAAACCCTACAGAGGGCACGAAAAAATAAAAAAATCCTGTGCCGCCGCAAAGACGCCGACAGGTGGTGGTGCTCTGTGTTGGGGACTGCGGGACATTTATAAAACCAAGATGAGGGCCCCGGACGGCATTGGGGCTCGTCATCGGCTGAGGTTCCTGCTGCCACTGGGGGGGGCCCTGATCCTATCCTGAAATGCCCATAAAATCCGAGCCCTAGCATCTCTCATAACGAACTTAACAAGCTGGATATGAAGTTGTCGCCCCTTTTCCTCGCCAGCGAGTTTTTGTGAGACGACCGCAGCACACCGGTATCCAATTTAGTGTAGCTTAAGTGTCCCGGCAGTCCCGGTTCCAGTCAAATTGGAGGATATATAAATATGGGCCCAGGCCTCACCGACTGGGAGCGGCCAAACCAAACCTGAATCCCCCTTCCAGTCACCATATCGCGAATAAAAATATTGAAAATCTTTTTCTTGAGTCATTCCTAACCACACCTAACCGAAGAAAGGCTTTTGAGGTATGGAAGGATTACACTTTACGGTCTTAAAGAGTGGACCAAGAACAGAAAAAGAGTGCGCAGCTAATTGTTGAACAATTTAAATCTACTATTAAAATATCACGAATTGAAATATTGGTGGGAGGGTATTGGAAGGATTACACTTTACAAGTCTAATAAAGGTGGGCTTGCCCTGACCCATGAGAAGAGACGAGGGATCATGGAATGCCTAAGGGCCTGGCCTGGCCTCCACTATGATAAAAATGGTTTAAGGATCACGATGTCTGAGGGCACGCGGCAAAATGATGATGCTCTCAATCGAATCTACGGTCGAGAGGGGGGGGGGGGGGTCTACGCGGAGAGGAGGAAAGAGGGATGGGAACCTATGTCCAAATACTTCCTACTTCTTCCAAAAAGAAGGGAGAATACTATCAGACTTTATACAACACCGGATTCATTGGTTTTGTGGGACCTACTTTCTCGTGACGCCATTAAGCTTCTTCTGAGAGTGGCATACCGTATCGGCGTTCTCGATTTCTGTGTGGAGCTAATAATCCACCCCCCATATTGTAGGGATTAGTAGAATCTTGCTGTTGAAAGGAGCACCCCCCCTACTTTGGAAATCTGCTGGAAGAAGTGAAGGTTCTAGTATGCCACACTGGAGGTTACACGCTCCCAAGAAGACCAAGAGGCAACGCCAGTGAACGCTGTTTTCCAAGGTCAAGATATCCCAGTCGGGCTGAGGAAGCTCCCCCAGGACACCCTCTGCAATCCAAGACCATCAGTAAGAACCTCTTCCCACATACAAGGCTCTCCAGAATTTACGAGTCGTCTGTGTATTGCTTCGGGCGAAGGACTACTTCTCCCGGGCCTGTCCAGGAGACAAGGAGACCCAGACGACGAAGAGGGCCTCCCATTATAAAAATGGCAGCTAGATCTATGTTAATGCCGTGGGTGGACGGGGGGGCAGATGACTGGGAAGTCTGCTGAGACTCCGCTTGGACCCATCTCGTGATGATCGTCTCACTCTGGTGATGAATACAGTCTGTGGTGGCCCTCCGCCATGGGCGTGGGCATCTAAGAGGGAGTATACGCATCTGCTTTGTTGTCACGCCTGTATCCCTCAACTTGGCAAACCCCAGTACTGAGGTGGAACGTATTAAACACCACACACCACAGCATGGGAGCAAGTCCTGTATAGATAGCGTAGCTGTTCCTGTAGAAGTAGAGTTGTTAATTGATCCTTGCAACGTCTGTTAAGTAGCGTAATATCGTCCATGTCCGTGTGCCACGTCCATTGGTCCAGATGGTAGAGTCGTCAGGTACCAAGCCCAGGTCCCAAGGTCCAAGGTAAGCGTGGTAGATTCGTGAGCAAGGTTCAAAGGGTACAGAGAGCAGAGAGTCCAGGACAAGCAGGTGTCAAAAGCCAGGGAATCCAAAGTAAACACATGACAGGATAACCGCAGGGACACAGAGGGAGAACAGCCATAGGTCCACACACCCGGGAAACAGGAAACTATGCAGAGCGAGGAAGAAAGGACATACAGGGATTATAAAGGGAGACACACCATAGAAAAGGGAGTAGCAGAGAGATGAAGTGGAGACAACATAGATAGTCCAGGGAAGAGAGGAGAAGGCAGAAGGGGCAGTCGGTGAATGGCCTTTATGGTTTGGGGGAGTCTGGGGACGTGACCGTCCAACAGGGAGCTGTGTGCCTTCCGCACTCTGATAAGTTTAGGTGGCGCGCACAGGCTGTGACAAGGAGATTAAAAAACTCCATAATGGAAAAAAATATATACTGCACCGACACAACTTTATTCGAGCAAATACCCGGTATGTACTGGCAGATACCTGGAATGCGCCGCTCCTCACCTCTGAAAAGCCCGTTTGCGTTTGCCTTCAGCCTGGGTTCATGCTGGCTGATGGGCGGCTGATCTGTTAAATGATATGATTAGGATTTAATAGGCTGCAATGCTTCGCGTGTCTACCAGTGGCATAAATTCATGAATTGTAATGCAGTATAATATATGTACTGTGCAGTATTGCAGCAGCGGGAATAAAATGCTTAAATCCCTGCTGGAAAATAACTCAATGCACTCGGGCAGAAAACAGTCACAAACCTCAATACACCCGGGTATACCGAATTCGTGGGATAGCCGAGCTCGAATAAAGTGGCGCCAGTGTATAAGATTATTTTTAATTCATCAGTAAATTTATATGTGCTCTAAGTGATAGTGCTTATTATCGGTGTAGAATAATATTTTTACCAATGTTTAAATAATACATAATTAAAAATTACACTAAATAAAAAAAATGTATTCAATACATATTTATACATTGATATTTATCATCTTTATTGCAACCTATAATATAGTAATATGGAAAATGCTGAAGCGCTCAAATGCAGGTATATCTCAAAATGATAATAAGCCAGACCACTGTACCAGGGTACTAACAATTGATATAGTACCTATTGTGTCATATAATGGGTTACTATCCTCCGAAGACAGGTGGTGTGTGGTGCAACCCACTCACCATCAGTCTCATTGGCAGGTTCCCTGAAAAATATACAAGTACTACATCCTGGTAGGGCAGGCAGCAGGCTGTGCAGCTACTCAATGCAATACAGGGAAAAGGGAGACCAAAAAGCGCACCAGAACAAACGGGCAGGAAGAAACCCGGACAAAAAATGATTAAAAGGGCACTTTAATGTGGCAAAAGACCCATCCATGCATTTCGAACGTCGCAGCGGTCTTTTTCAAGGATAAAACACAATGTGATAAAATCCATTATATACCCTCTTACCTGTGGGCCGTTTCGCGCCAAAATCAGAACCTGATGACGTCATAACAGAGCGATCAGTGCCGATCTAAGGGCAAAAGGAAGTACCAAAGGCAGTGTGGCCATTGGATGTGGGCAAACATAGGAACACAAAAACAAAACTTTATTGACCATTCCCGCAGAACAAAATACATTGCTGCTAACTGGACAAGCATATTTAACGAAATAAAGCAATATTAACAAACTAAGCTTAATAAAGGGTACTAATATCAAGAAAAAACATGAACAAGGTGGATTAAAAAACTAGCGTGTTGCAACTAAGTTATATACAAAAAAAAAGTTAAAAATAAAACCCTCTAGACATGATTAAAAAATGTGCAAGAAAGTAAATTTAAAGACATATTACACATATATACTGCATAACACAGATTGTGTACCTAAAATCATAGGAGCCAGGGAAATACAACCATTATAAAATATGAAGTATATCCACAAGATACATCAAAGAACAATTTAAGCTTACTATTAGCATAATATTTGCATGATAAGGCATAGGTTCAAAGGTTATAATGATAAGAATATAATGTCCAATATAATGACAATGTCTTATTAATGTATTACCAATTAATTACACCATAATACGTCTATCACAAAAGTTTACAAAAAATGTGTTAGTTGCCAGTCAATGTTCAAGCCATAGGGAAGCGCGTTGTAGAGTGAAGATCCAATACGCCTCTACGGTCCAGAGGTTGATATGATCACCTCCTCTAGATTTAAAATAACGATTCAATCCCAAAAAGGAAAAATTATTAATTCCTCCCTGACCACATTCAGTGAAATGTTTTGAGACTGGATGATTAGTGTCTCTCAATTTTATGAGCCTTAAATGCTTCTAACAGTTTTATAAATTGTAAAAGTCAATTTGTGATTTATCTAATAACAGTGGTTGTGGCATAGGTATGTGGGGAGGACGACTAGAGCCCTTAAGGTCAGGATGTTAGAACATTAAGGCTCATAAAATTGAGAGACAACTAATCATCCAGTCTCAAAACATTCACTGAATGTGGTCAGGGAGGAATTAATAATGTTTCCTTTTTGGGGATGAATCAGTTTTTTAAACTAGAGGAGGTGATCATATCAACCTTCTGGACCGTAGGGAGGCGTATTGGATCTTCACTCTCCAAACGCGCTTCCCTATGGGCTTGAACATTGACTGGCAACTAACACATTTTTTGTAAACATTTGTGATAGACGTATTATGGTGTAATTAATTGGTAATACAGATTAAATAAGACAATTGTCATATATTGGACATTATATTCTTATCATTATAACCTTTGAACCTAGCCTTATCATGCAAATATTATGCTAATATGTAAGCTTAAATTGTTCTTTGATGTATTTGTGGATAATACTTCATATTTTATAATGGTTGTATTTCCCTGGCTCCTATGATTTAGGTACACAATCTGTGTTATGCAGTATATATGTGTAATATGTCTTTAAATTTACTTTTCTTGCACATTTTTAATCATGTCTAGAGGTTTTATTTTTAACTTTTTTTTTTTTTGTATAACTTAGTTGCAACACAGCTAGTTTTTTAAGCCCCTTGTTCATGTTTTTTCTTGATATAATAGTACACTTATTAAGCATTAGTTTAGTTTAATATAGCTTTATTTCGTTTAATATGCTGTCCAGTTAGCAGCAATGTATTTTGTTCTGCTGGAATGGTCAATAAAGCTTGTATTGTGTTCCTATGTTGCCCACATCCAAGATGGCACACTGCCTTTGGTACTTCCTTTTGCCCTAAAATCGGCACGAGTCGCTCGTTATGACGTCATCAGGTTCTGATTTTTGGCGCGAAACGGCCCCACAGGTAAGGGGTATATAATGGATGTTATCACATTGTGTTTTTATCCTTGAAAAAGAACGCTGCCGACTGCGAAAGACGAAATGCATTGGATGGGTCTTTTGCCACATTAAAGTGCCCTTTTAACCTATAATATAGGAATAGAGAACAAAAACAGAATGGACAAATTGCATTTTAAATTAGTTAACTAAAAAAGATTTTAAATCGAAGTCAACGTTGAGGCCCAGTGGGGATAAGGTCTTTAGCTCGTATATCCAATAAGACTCTCGTCTCCCCAATTGGCTTACAGCGTTTCCTCCTCTCCAGTTTGGGGTGATAGTCTCAATTGCCGTACATTTCAAACCAGTGGGATCTTGATTGTGCACTTGTTGAAAATGATGCGATACGTTGTGCGTTGTTAACCCTCTCCTGATGTTATATATATGTTCATATATACGTCTTTGGACAGGTCTAGTAGTCATACCCACATATTGCAGACCACACGGACATTCCAAAAGATATATTACAAATGAACTTTTACAGGTGATGTGTTGTTGAATAATATAATTTTTGGATGTCTTATTAGATGTGTATTGAGATGTTTTAGTACTATATTTGCACGCAGTACACCTTTGACATGGGAAGTAACCTTTGTTTGTGACATTATTACGTAACTTTGATTGTAAAGATGGGCAGCTGGGAGCTAATTTGCGTCCGATGTTTGGAGCTAGTGACGAATTTGCTGTCTGTCAGCTATACCACCTAATCCGCTCGAATCTGCTGTTTGGAATGTACCAACTACCGCGAGGAGAGAACGCCAGGGCGGAGGGAGGCTCTCGCTGCCTAGCGTGTACAGCTGACTACTTTGGCCTCATACTCGGTGCAGCAGCGGTGGGAGCTGCACTAATCCATTGTGTTTAACCTGCCAGAAGCTGCGAGGTAATACGAGGACCAAGAGAACCACACGCAGTCTGGCGTGCTGCAACCATCACCCTGGCCCTGATCCTGATGCGGTAGCAGTGGTAGCTGGAAAGAGAGAGGGGATACTCTCAGATATATCCACCGCTTGCATATAACTTTCGTCCGGTGAGTGGGCACTCCACCTAGTGCAGCTGATATATGGTCCCATATTAATTGTCCTTAATTGTTACCCATTGTATTTTTCAATTGTATATGTTTTGTATATCCAGTGTTTTAATCATTTTATTAAATGTTGTTATTTTCAATTCACCCTAGATCTCAGCTGATATATGATTAATTATAATATATGTTGTTCGTTTATACAGTATTACACTATGTTTTGTGTTTTTTTACTTTCTTTTTAAGCACATCATCATCACCTGGAATCCTCATCGGTCTCCTCCTGTTGGTGATTATATCCTTTCTTGTTGGCGCCTTTTTAATACTAATCTTTTTTCTCTTTCTTGTTATCTGACCAGGGGGTCAGTTTTAGTATTTAGGCAGCCCCCTAATTTAGGGATTGATTATTCATATAGTTAGCGCTACCTAATCTGTGTTCTCATATTGGTCAATCATGCCCATATTATTATGAATGGGTGAAGGGTGGAGGTAGTTGCCTAGGGAGGGTGGTTAGGCCTCCTGGGTGGGAAGTGGCAGAGGGTGGGTTAACTCCTTAATTACTTTCACGGTTATTAACCACTAAGGTGATTAAGGGGCTAGGGGACATTAGAATGTATTTTGCTATGTATTTTTTCTGGCAACGGAGGACATGGACCTGCAGCAAGCTGACGAGGATGCCCTTCATATTGCCAGGGGTAAGTAGAATGGCTTTTATTTACTTTATTTATGTTTCATGGCTAATGTTATGATTTAATATCTGGATAATAGTTAGTTTGGCCATTACTGTACTGTATGTGTTTTGGTGGGTGGGGAAGGTGTATGTATTTAAATATAGGACATGTTTTATTTTTTTAAATACAGGAATGATTCTGCAGGCCAGCGGGGACCCCCGGATGCCCACGAGGACCACATGAGGACCCACGGGGGACACCTGAGGGGAAGAACCAGAGCTGTGGGGCCCCCAGGGACCCACAGGGACCCCCAGGGGGCCCCAAGCACCCGTGGGAACCACTCAAGGGCTCCCAGACACCCATGGACCCATCCGAGGACCCCCAGACATCCGTGGGTTTGACCCAGGGACCCCCAAACACCCGCGGGGACCACCCGTGGACTGCATTGGTGCCCACAGACACCCGCGGGGACCACCTTGAGGCCCACAGAACCTAGCAGGGACCACCTGAGGGCCCCCAGACACCTGTGGGCACCCCACGGGTTGCACTGTGGGGCCTGCAGACACCCATGGGGACCACCGGGGACCCCCGTCGGCCTGTGGTATTAATTCTGTGTGTATAAAAATAAATATTGGTTTTATGTGGGGGCACAGAGGGTGGTTGTGGGAGGGTGGGTTAACCCCTTAATTACTATAGCAGTTACAAACCTCTAAGGTGATTAAGGGGTTAGGGGACATTAGATTGCCTTTTTTAATTCTTCTGTATTGTTTGTAGCAACGGAGGACATGGATGGTGATGAGGATGAGGACGGCCTTCATCATGGCAGCATGGCAGGGGTGAGTGCTTTATTTATGCTTGTTGATGTTTTATTTTAAAATGGCAAATGAACTATTATCCATATCTGGATTATAGTAATTTTTACCATTATTGTACTGTATGTGTTAGGGGGTGGGGGTGTATTTATTTAAAAGTATTTATGTATTTTTTTTGGGGCACAGGATTAGTACCGCAGACAAGTGGGGATCCCCGGACACCTGCGGGGACCACCCGTGGGCCACCACCGGCCTATAGTATCATTCCTGTGCATAATTTTTTTTCTAAATATTTTATGTATGTTAGGGGGGAATAGGGGTTGTTGGCAGCTCAGGGGGTGGGTGTGTTGTGTATTGTAATGTTTATTGGGGGCAATTGTCACCAATAAACATGCTATTGTGCCTTAACCCCTTCATTGCTTTAGCGGATAGCCGCTAAGTTAATGAAGCTGCTTTAATGTCTTTTATTTTAAGAGTGTGCGGGAGCAGGGGGTCTCCTGAGCTGAGCTGATTTCAGGCTCAGGGACCCCCTACTTCCCGAGTTACAGGCCCCGGTATGGGGCATCGCATGCCGGTGTCACCCCCATTTTTAAAGCATCCACGTAGCGTGACATGGAGATACCGGCACCCCATATCTGGCCTGTAACTCGGGAAGCAGGGGGTCTCCGAAGCTGAAATCAAAGCGGTTCAGCTCAGGAGACCCCCTGCTCCCGCACACTATTAATAAACATGATATTAAAGCAGCTTCATTACCATAGTGGAGACCCGCTACGGTAATGAATAATTTTTTATTATTTTGTGTGTTTTGATACTAGTGTAGATGAGCAGGGGGTCTCCTGAGCTGAACCGCATTGGTTTCAGACTCAGGGACCCCCTACTTCCTGAGATCCAGGCCCGGTTGACGGTACGTCCATTAATTTCTTAAAGGGCCTGTGAGGTTGATCATTTACTTTTGGTGTCAATACTGTCAACACTGTCAGTTGTGATGGTCTCTTAGTCACTTGATAGTAGTATGGATAAGGTTCTGATATATGATATATTGGGTCCTGCGAGCTTAGCTCTGAAAATAATTAAAAATAATTATGAAATTAGTAGGCTGCGATGTTTTCATAAGTACTTTTAGCTTATAACATCTCCTGCTATGGTTTATAATTAATAATAGGAACTAATGTATGATGTATCAATTTTGGAGTGTTCATATTTTATATGTATTTACGGTGCAATTGCATGTGTCTATTGGTGTTAGTGTTTATATATATCAATTCACCCCTTATGACTATTTTTACATGTCCATATGTTATTTTTTAATAGCAATTTTAATCAGGATATGGGGTTCTCTATATCCCTAACTACCTATAAGGGTCCTGCGAGTTTCACTCTGACCCTTAAGGGTTAATTTTGACAAGCTGCGATAAGGTGTCTTGTTTATTGATAAAATTAACATTATCTTTTGTCTTTGATATGATTAACATCTATCTCTTGTCTTTTATATTATATTATAGTAATTTTAAATAATATGGACTAAGGGTGGAATTAAAGGGCTTTCTGTGTGTCACAGCCCTGATTAATTTGATTTTTTCAGTAAGCTGTGATGTTGTTAGCATTGGGCTAATTAGTAGTTATTATTAAATTGTATTATGTTTTTATTTTTCATTTCATTTTCTTTATTGTATTTTTTCTATTGATTTCCTGTATTCTGTTTGTGTTACAATTTGCATAGCAATGTTAAGTTCTTTCTGGTTGGAGGGTTGATTTGCTAAAATCAGACATGGTTCCTCATTGGTTGATGTATGAACCATGGGAGGTACTGTATATATATGCCCCTTTGAGAGTGTATGACCAAACACTGATGAAGTGTCATGCAACACGAAACGCGTTGGTGACGTCATTACGCAGCGACGCACGGCCGTGACGACGGTCAGATTGTGTTGCTGTTTGAGCCCTGCCCTGTCACGAGGAGTACACGGAAGAATTTAAGTGCCTAAGGTCTGTTTTTTGTGTCATCTAGCGTTCCTAGCACCTCTTCCCTCCTGTTACAACTAGGGCATGTGTACTTGGGTGTTTATACCCCTTTCTCTTACGTGGCTTGGGCTCCTTTTTGCAATATATTAGTGTCATTGTAGACAGGTTTTATTTATATATTTCTGTTATATGTTTGTTTGTATGATGAACTATTTTTTATGATATAAAATATATGTATTAATTTTGGCTTTTCTTGGTTTCATGTTCATGCGCTCCTATTTTTGTTTTTTGTTTGCTGAGTCCGCCCCGCTGATCACGGGAGATTAAGAGCTGCGGGGTGGAACCGGTTAGCTGAGGGGGCGGTCGTTTGGAGGGACAGCGCGCTTAATACAACATTTTTTTTGCCAACTGTAGGCAGTAAGTGTTGCAAACTGGTTTCCAGCGTGTAATTTGCGCATTCAAACTAATTTTCAACAGAGATAGACTGTGCTTGCCGTACAGGTGTGAATGATATGTACTGAAAGGAAGGTTTCTGTGCAGTAGAAGAAAAAAATGTGTCAAAATCATTTGCTAAATTGAAGGTCAATCAGGTACAATTTGTCAAACTACATTTTAAATAACAAATCATGCGTCACATGTACAGTATGAAGTGTTCACACATATTATGCACATTTTATGATGACTTGTATTACTTTTTGTTTGCACAAAAAATGTTGAAACACAAATTTAAAAAAATATGTGCTAAGATGTTTCTTTCTTGTTCTACCTCCCTCCTTTTTCATTTCTTTTGTCACAAAGTGCATACCTGCAACCTTGTATACAGTATGTGACAAGGGTTAATACATTCAGATATCGAGCTGACCAACTTTCCTCCCCTGCAGGGTCCTTTTAATGAGTAATATCTCCCCTCATTCCATCACAAATATAATGTTAAATCGCTCCTGCCACCAAGGATAAAGAAAAGCCTTATCGCTAACTGTCTTTTGTCCCAGTTTACTAAGAAAAATATGAAATTAGCATACAAAAATCTATTGTAACAAAATGTGCCCAAAAATGCAGTTACGCTCTTCAAAAATGTGTAAAGTTCAATTAGAGCCCAAAGCAGTACTTATTCAATTCTAGACTTAATATACAAAATAATACAGTGCTTAGTTACTGAAAAATAATATTATATGAAACATACAATAAATGCAGACAATTTCATAAAAATAATAGTAACAGCAAACAGAAATTCCTAGGGAGAGAAAGGGCTTGGGGAGAGAAAAGGTTTTCTTTTGAATTAAAATAATGACTATAGAAACATTCTCATAACTTTATCCCCATAGCTCCTAGAATACTGTGGCATACCTCATCGTGTTCGGGGGAGTTTGCTGCAGGCCAAAAGAGACTATTTTGGATATATATGGATATATAGATGTAGCCGGGCTCCCCTCTCTCGGACTTGTTTGTTGCATGGTGGGAGGGTTACAGCAGGACAGGGAACGCTCCGGGGTATCGGAGGTTCCACGACTTCAGGGGCCGACCAGGGCGCTGCCATATTGATTGCTGGCGCAGGCGCAGCATAGCGTGGAGTTGGCTAGTGAGCAGAGGTCGCGCATGCGCGGGCATAGCTGCCAAAGCCCGCGAAGGAGGAACGGTTCCTATAGGGTGGAGCGTAGGGGACTACGAGTCCCAGAAGTCACCGCGAGACCCTGTGACGCCAGGGAGCCAATCGGGTGGCTGGAATATCAGGAGGAAGGTAGAAAGGGTTGCACAGGGCACGCACGTTGTCAGAGCTAGCGGGAGGAGGAAGAAGACGGAGCTCCATGTGTAGGGAGGCCCACAACCCCTACACTAGGCCTTATACCCCGGCCCAGTTAGGGTCGGAGTCCCGTAGAGTGGAGGAATATAGGGATATAGGGATCGGCCCCAGACAGGTTCCAGTTCCCCTTACTGTGCAAGTTCAGAGACAAGTAAAGAGACAGTACATGTTTAGCAGAGGTCTGGTCCCAGACCCCGCTACTGTTGCTGCAGTCATCTGGGTGGGATTGCCCCAGATGGCTATTGCTGAATCCAGTCGCATCTGATCCTTTGTGAAGATCCTTGGCAGGCCCCGGTACTGGAGTACCTGGCAGGTAACCATCACCAAGTGCACCAACGATATCATATCATATTCACACGGGACCTAGTGGCTGCGTAGTCACCCATATATATATCTCACTTGAGGGTGGGGGACATATTGTGTGGGGTTATTGGACATGGGGTGGGATCACCCGGTGGAGGTGGGAGCATCCTGTGAGACGTGATAGCTAGTGTCTCCTCTAGAGTGTGGCACCTGTTGATATATTGTCTATGCTAGTTGAGTAAAGTCATTCGTTTTTTTTACATGCTGTGTGTGTGGAGTGATATACAATTGTCCTGCAAGGAACCACTCCCCCTCTGGTGGGAGCCATCGCAGGTGGAGGCGCTGCACCAAGTACGAGGTTATGCATATTATTACGTGTGTCCCAGGCTCCCCGTGGCGGAGGCTTAGGCCCTGCGAGCCTACAGGTTATACAGCATTTGGTAGCGGACTGTGTTCACTAGGAAACAGGGCTACATTTGGAGGCGCTGCTGAGATCTTAGACCTGGGGTGCCCGTTAACACACACACCGCACCCTGCCTACCATGACTCTCCCCTCGCGTCAGAGAGTGCGCGATTGGGCGCGGCAAATGCGAACGCCCGCCGCGTGGTGGCCGTGAGCCAAGTACCTATGGCCTTACCCATAGAGACATTACAAACTACCAGGTTTTTCCAAAGACCGCCTGGTAGACGTTCTCATAGACCAAGACTCTAAGTGGAACACCTTGCTAGTTGATTGTCGCCGAGATTTGGTGGTCCTCGAGCCCGCCATCCCCCAATACCTGCAGCTCCCCAACTCTCCACCCGGCGGAAGTCCCTTCATCTACCCACTTCGAGACATCATCCCTGAGGGACTGGGCAACGACTGCCCTACTCCCACCTCAGCTCCTTATCCGGCTAATGAAGCGGGTAGCTGTCAATCGGAATTTAGTTATCCAAGGTCCAGTATATCCGAAGAAGCTGCATGTAAGGTGAAGATTGGAAAGTAGAATCGCCAAAGTCCAAAAAATGCACCATAAGCTCACCAAGTAGAGGGCTAAAAAAGTTTAATAAAGACTACATAAAATGAAAATAAGGAAACAAACAAAAAACTAATACATAACAACCCTACGCGTTTCAGGCACCTTAGTGTGAAATCCCCTCGTTGCTTACCTCAGCAGTCCTACGTAATTACTACTTATATTAACTTTTTTTGTACTCTCTGTTTAGAGCTGTGAGTAGCTTTATCATTGACCATATCCGAAGAAGCTGGGCTGTGTAGGGAGATGCTACAGAAACTCAATGACAAGGTAGGCCAGCTAACCGCCCCCACCAGTTTACCCCCATTAGTGGAAGCCCTCACCCTGGCCACACACTCTTAAAATTACCGGAAATTGAAGGCCTTCTCAGGGACACTCTCTGTCCCAACGGGGGAAGATGGGATAGACCCATGGAAGGAGCACACCCGAGGTGTGATGGACGAATGGTCCTGTACGGACGCAGTGAAACGCCAACGCATCATGGAATGCCTGAGACCCCAGCGTCCACTCTGGTCAGTATTCATCAAGAGCAACATCCTGACCTGACCTCGTGGGTCAAATTCTTAACAGAGGCTTATGGTGTAACCGAGGATGATGGGGCCCTGTGGGCCAAATACTACGCCATCAACCAAAAGGAGGGAGAAGACTTGTCTGCCTACATCCACCGGGTGCAAATAGCGTTAGGGCCCTTGCTTCACCATAAGTATGTTATAGCCTCTCAAATGGATGAATACCTCCGTAAGCAATATCTGCGAGGATCAGCCCTAACCATCCTATTGCAAACTTGATTCGCGATAATCTCACTCGAGGGAGCCCCTCCTCATTCACCAAGCTGTTACAGCAAGTCAAGGAACATGAGGTGCATCTAATGCTTCATTCTCCACAGAAAGCAAAAGTGCCCGCCAACCCCAAGAGAAAGGGAGGTAATGAGAAAAAGGAAGACCCCCGGGATAAACCCAGGCCCGAATGGCCAAAGTACTCAGGATGAACCTCACCCCCTTACAATCGCCGCACTCCGCCGAGGGATCTGTCCTGTTACAAGTGCGGGAAGAAAGGGCATATATCCTATGATTGCCGGATGGGAGAATCCCGTGACCGGAGTCCCTCTCCCAAGAAGTTCACGCCTAACGCTATGGTCTGTGGCATCTACGCTGCCAGCGGAGAAGACCCCGTTTCCAACCAAGATGGCGAAGGTCCCCGGGACGGGAATAATCGAGTGGGGCCGGTGGCTCTTATATGGGTACTGGTAGACGGCATCTACTCCTCCGCCTTACTGGACACGGGATCTCAGGTGACCATCATCTATCGAGGGTTCTATGATCAACACCTCCAGAACCAGCCACTGAAGTCGGCCGAACATATCAAAGTAAGAGGGCTGAGCAATGAAGACTACCCCATCGATTGTATCGTGACGGTGTCTCTGGAGATCCAGCAGCTTAACACCGGGAAGTCCCATCCCATGAACGTAGATGCCCTCGTGTGTCCGGAACCCAAAGCTCTACCTAAGTACCCGATCATTCTGGGCACTAATGCGGACATTGTACAAGCAGTTATCCGGGCCTATTTGCAAGAAACCAATGAATTGCCCATGTCCAGTCTCCAGCTGCAGCTTGTCCAGACGAATCCGGACCCTCCTCCTTTGGTCTCGGAAGACTATGGACTGTTGTTCTGCGGCAGAGCGGGTTTTACCAAAATTTCGCCAGGGGCAGTACAGAGGATGCCCGCCTGGTGCGCGTACGCTGAACGAACGGACACGGAACAGCTCTTTTCACTAGAGAGTACGCCAGAGGAAGACGCTAACAGAGGATACCGGCTAGTACCTGAATTTCGGGATTGGCCGGCCGTCGTCGCATCTATGTAATGGTCCAGTTCTATCCCCCTTCACCATGGCCATCGATGCGGAACAACGAATAGGGAGAATTTACCCAGTCAGCTCAGTGGACGAGGCTGTCCAAGTCAATGCCACCCGAGCGGAATGCTCCTCAGCGGGGCTGGATTTCGACTTCGGCTCGTCCGGATTGCCAGAGGAGTGGAAGGAGAGACTGAGAGTCCAATTGGAAGAGAGGCGAGACGTCTTCTCTACTGGAGAAATGGATGTGGGGTGCAGTCGCAGTGCCCAACACACTATCTGGATGAATGATATGGCTCCGTTCCGGGAACGTTCCCAACGACTCGCCCCTAGAGACGTCGATGATGTACGGGCCGTCCTTCAAGAGATGGAAGAAGCCGGGATCATCACGGAGTCAAGAAGCCCTTATGCCTCACCAATAGTGGTGGTGAGAAAGAAGAATGGGACAGTGAAGCTATGTGTGGATTACAGGATACTGAACAATCGTACGGTTCCTGACCAGTATACAGTAATCTTCCCCGCATAGAAGAAATCCTGAATGCCCTCAATGGGAGTAAATGGTTCAGTGTGTTGGATCTCCGGTCTGGATACTACCAGGTACCCATGAGCCCTGAGGATCAAGAGAAAACCGCTTTCATATGTCCGCTGTGGTTCTATCAATTCACCCGCATGCCCCAAGGCATATGTGGGACACCGGCCACTTTCCAACGGCTAATGGAGAAGACCTTAGGGGACTTGAACCTCCGAGAATGTCTAGTGTATTTGGACGACATCATTGTCTTTGGGCGAACGTTAGAGGAACACGAGACTCTGCTCCTGAAGGTGCTTGACCGTTTGGCTAGAGAGGGGTTCAAGCTATCTCTGGATAAATGCCGATTTTGTAGGACGTCTGTGACCTACGTGGGACACATCGTGTCTGCAGAGGGAATAGCCATGGTTCCGCTAAAATAGAAGCCATAGTAAGCCGGCCCCGACCCGGTAACGTGGTGGAATTGCGCTCGTCCTTGGGGTTCTGCAGGTACTATCGTAGGTTTGTGGAGGGATATTCCCATCGGGCCAAAGCCCTCAACTGCCTCCTCAAAATATATCCTGAAGGCACCGGCCGGAGGGCTACTCCCACCCGACAGCCCTTCGGGGACAAATGGACCTCAGAGTGCGAACAAGCTTTTTTGGACTTGAAGCAGAGTCTGACAGCGGCTCCGGTGTTAGCCTATGCCGACCCCGAACAACCATATATCCTAAGGGTGCAAAAGACTGAGTGGAGTAGACATGTGGAAACGCTAGTGCACGCTTACAACTGTACTAGACACGATTCTACCGGATTCTCCCCCTATTTCCCGATGTTTGGGAGAGAGGGTCGACTGCCAGTGGACATACGTCTGAGGGTCTCCACTGATGGAGTTCATAATGCCACTCACTTCAAATATGTGCAGAGGCTACAAGAGAACCTGCAACAGGCCTAACAGCAAGCAGAAAAATCTACAGAAAAACTGAACGCGGGAAATAAGAGACACTATGACCACAAGGTTAAACATAGGGATATTCAGCCGGGAGATGCAGTACTCCTCCGCAACTTGGGAGGAGGAGTACATAAGTTGGCTGACCGGTGGAGAGAAGGAGTGTATGAGGTAGCATCACAAATGCCTGGCCTTCCGGTCTATCGTATCAGGGACTCGGAGGGTCGGGTGAAGGTATGGCATAGGAATCACTCACTTCCTATCCCACAAGTAGAGGAGGGTGACGTGGAATGGCCTGCAACCTCATTGGATGGCGAAAGGACACAGGGTGAGAACGGTCCCGAGACCGACAATACAATACATTATGAAGACCCTCAAGAGGGAACCTCTCAAAGGGGCCCTCAACAAAGAGCATCTCCCGGTGGAGCTACGGGTAAAGGGCTCGGCAAGCAAACGCCCAATACGGTGGCTCCGGAAAATTCTACGTTTGATCCACAGAATCCATGTTTTGTACCTTTTAATGATCATGTAGAGACTGTAACTCCCACAAGGGAAGAGGCCGAGCCTCAGGACCATGATAGTCATTCTCCAGAGGGAGCGACTGAAGAACAGTTGAGGCGAAGTCAGAGAAATGGGCAGCCTCCAATGAGGATGACCTATGATCAGTTTGGGGCACCCCATTATGAGGCTCAGCAGTGGGCTCGCAATCGAGTAAAGTCAGTCATCGTAATGTTCAGTGAGATGTATAATCTTATCTAGAGTATGGAAGGTGTCGTTATGTATTCATGCATTTTTCATTATATAATTGTTGTACCAGTTAAAGGTTATCGTCCAAGTGGGGACGTTGGAATCCACAGGGGGGAGGATGTAGCTGGGCTCCCCTCTCTCTGACTTGTTTGTTGTATGGTGGGAGGGTCACAGCAGGACATGGAACGCTCTGGGGTATCGGAGGTTCCGTGACTTCAGGGGGCGACCAGGGCACCGCCATTTTGATTGCTGGCGCAGGCGCAGCAGGGCGTGGAGTTGGCTAGGGAGCAGAGGTCGCGCATGCGTGGGCATAGCTGCCAAAGCCCGCGAAGGAGGAACGGTTCCTATAGGGTGGAGCGTAGGGGACTATGAGTCCCAGCAGTCACCGCGAGACCCTGTGACGCCAGGGAGCCAATCGGGTGGCTGGAATATCGAGAGGAAGGTAGAAAGGGTTGCACGGGGTGCGCACGTTGTCAGAGCTAGTGGGAGGAGGAAGGAGACGGAGCTCCATGTGTAGGGAGGCCCACAGCCCCTACACTAGGCCTTATACCCCGGCCCAGTTAGGCCCTGAGTCCCCGTAGAGTGGAGCGGATATAGGGATCGGCCCCAGACAGGTTCCAGTTCCCCTTACTGTGCAAGTTCAGAGACAAGTAAAGAGACAGTACATGTTTAGCAGAGGTCTGGTCCCAGACCCCGCTACCGTTGCTGCAGTCATCTGGGTGGGATCGCCCCGGACGGCTATTGCTGAATCCAGTCGCATCTGATCCTTTGTGCAGATCCTTGGCAGGCCCCGGTACTGGAGTACCTGGCAGGTAACCATCACCAAGTGCACCAACGATATCATATCATATTCACACGGGACCTAGTGGCTGCGCAGTCACCCATATATATATCTCACTTGAGGGTGGGGGACATATTGCGTGGGGTTATTGGACACGGGGTGGGATCACCCGGTGGAGGTGGGAGCGTCCTGCGAGACGCGATAGCTAGTGTCTCCTCTAGAGAGGGGCACCTGTTGATATATTGCCTATGCTAGTTGAGTGAAGTCATTCGTTTGTTTTACATGCTGTGTGTGTGTGGAGTGATATACAATTGTCCTGCGAGGAACCACTCCCCCTCTGGTGGGAGCCATCGCAGGTGGAGGCGCTGCACCAAGTACGAGGTTATACATATTATTACGTGTGTCCCAGGCTCCCCGTGGCGGAGGCTTAGGCCCTGCGAGCCTAGAGGTTATACAGCATTTGGTAGCGGACTGTTCACTATGAAACACGGCTACATATAATATATTTGGATATATATAATATCATGGATTGTTTAGCATCATTTAAAGCAGCAGTTCATGCTGTCGTTTTTTTTAATTTATTTTTTCCCTTTACTATGTGAATCAATACAATCCACAAAGTGATAAGTAATTAGCGAAGTTGCCAATTGATCCGTTCTCCTGTGATCGATCAGCAAAGATTCGGCTCAGGGGTTCACTTACAGTAATGGCTGTCAATGCAGCAGAAGAGGACCAAAGATGCAAAGCTCTGTGGGGAAATCATGTGACCAGGCGGTCACTAGATATAATTGGTGCACTGCTAGAGAGGGGGCAGGGCTCAAAAAGAGGTGTGCCAGAGCCTGTTTCAGAAGAGGAAAGGGATGTGACTTTGTAAATGGTTGCTATAGAAACAAAAAATGCTCAATACATTATAATACATAAAAAAAATTCATTTAGAGTTGCTTAAAAAAAGGCTACATGTATTTTCTCATAGTACAGAACCGATACTATACTGATATATATATATATATATATAACAAAAGAAACAAATTGGAGTAGCGCCTTAGGAAGCTTGATAAGGATAAATCAGCTATGTAAATCAGATAGAGTTAACAAGTCTATTGACTAAAGAATCCTCAAAAGGACGAATTTGTGATAAAAGCAACTGGAATCTATAGCAAAAATAAAAAACATGAAACATAAAAAATAAAATAAAAACCAGATGTCAGTTGAAATTCCAAAAAATGCACTTAGTCCACTGGAGTTTTGCTGCCCGTATATAAGGATCACCAAATCCCAAGCATATCTGCAGAAAACAAGAAGAAAAAACAGGCGCACTCCTAGTGTGATAAAGTATAAAACAGTATTTATGGGATTGTAAAATATAAAAAGCGCACTCACAAACAGAGTAAAAATAATAGCATTTATGAGATATACTCAATCGCCTTGAAGCTGTGAAGGGAATGTATCAGCCTTTCCCGTTGGTGCCACCTCTGGTGTATCCGTTGGTTCAGCAAGGTGCACTTGAGCCACCGCAGCCAGATGATGTAATAATCAGCAACACGGTCAGAGACTCCCTCCAGATACACCTCCCACAACTCTCACAACTCTCACAGCTCTCACTGCTCACCAGCAGGCAACTATATATATAAAAAACACATGTAGGATACGGCTTGGACTGCAGCTTTAATTTGTTAACAAACGTAACAAATGTTTCAAAGATATATTTGTAGTTCTTGTGAATCCTCTCAGATCCCCGATATCTTATATTTAGTAAACTTGACATATATGAACTGTCTTGGTAGCCACACTTTCTTGTGTTTACATGGATCACTAGAGGAATTCCTTTTAATATACAGGGTGTCCATACATTTTTCACCCCATTATAAGTCTTGTGAAAAAGCGGAGAAAAAATATCAATATTCGATAGGGTTCAGAATAATCAGGTGAGTTTTATTGTACAAGTGAACGCAGGGAGAAAGCTAAAAGTAGCTTTCTGCCTTACATGGGTATAGCAAACAGTCTTATACAGTTTCTATGTTTCTGGGCCCTCCCCGAATGGGTGGTCCTCCACCAATGCAAAAATAAAGAATTGGTTGTGTGAGAAAAGCATAAAACATCTTCTACAAGCTAAAAAATACTAATCTTTTGCAAGCAACCTTTTCTCTGCATATTTCTGCTATGTCCATATTGCGGTTTCCTGCTAAATCAGTAAACACCTTCTTGCCTTGGGTGCCAGCATACCAGATAAGAGAGGTGGCTCCTTATATCTGTAAACACCCACCCTGCAAGAGACAAACTCTCAAAACAACTATTCTGAGAATCATTGGGGGTTGGACTTTACTGAGAGCGAAAAGGCAGTATTTACTCTTGCAAGCAACTAACATTTCATTCAACTCACACAGAGAAAATGGTGGTCTTCCCTCAAAATGGAGGCAATGTCATACGTCACAAGCCACTCCCCTTACGATCAATAGTCCCGATCTTCTCAGCCTTAAAAAATGTATTATTATAGGAGCTATCTTAAAACGGTTTGCAGTAATTAATAACAAATAGAGTGGTTCACAAGAGGTTGAAACTTAGCTTCCATCACGCAAAACATGCGTCTTAATGTTTGGAACGAAATCATCTATCGCCTTGATGTTCTGCGTGCTATTAATGGGCTCACGTGGAAGTTTACTGAACTCTGGTTTACTGAAGTATTGACAGAACTGTGGTTGTCTACTTAATTAAAATAACAAAAATTTGAGTTGTGTTATTAATTGCCGAAAACCGTTTTAAGATAGCTCCTAAAATAACGAATGTATTAAGGCATATGATAAGGTGAATAATTTATGGACACCCTATACATTAAAAGGGCATTTGCTTATTTCCCCTGTTAAGAGTTGTGAATCCAGGTTTTAATCACACCACAATCCCAGACCAGGTTTTCCCTTGGATAACCCCACTTTTAGACAAACACAGAAAACCAGGCTGGGCTCATTGGCTTGACCCCAATAAAACAATACCTTGTATTTTTAAGATGCAATTTGTAACAAAAATTAACCTGTGATATGTCAGATTATTAAAACACTGAATATTTTAATGGCCTTATGACTGACGTGCTTGAACATTTTGTTAATGGTTGGTTTATTTGTTTACACTTCCTGTTTATTTACATTGTTACTTTGCAACACACTTTACCTGCCAATCCGAGCCATGGAATTCAAGTTTTTTTCTGTTTCTTACAGTATTTGTTCATATATCTAGTGAAGAATAAATGGGTCCTTCAGTATTAGCTAATACCGTTTTGAATATTTTACGACAAGCTTTTCGAGAGTTCTCTCTCTTTCTCAGGACGAGCAAAACTAATTTACAAAATATTCCATGAGGTAGAGAAGGACTGGCAGGGTTTAATAGTAAATCAACAGACAGGGTGATAAATGAATGGAAAGGGATAGTTAGAGATGTGGAGAGCATGTAGGACTATACTGTACATCCATCAGCAGTGTAAAGGGGTGTGTGGGTGTAGAGGGTGAGAAGGGGTTAAATTGTACAATTAACATAGAGGCAGAGAGAAACATCAAAACAAATTCTGATAGTGTGTGTGAAACACCATATCAGCATTAAATCCTCTTTTTTGTGTCAAGGAGCATTATCATTTTGAGTTCAAATGTTTTCCATTCTCGAGTGCTTTTAAACATTCCTCTGAGGATTTTGATTTTGAAATCACTGAAAGTAGAATGGTAAAGGCTTTGACCACAATGTAAATGAGATAGAACGATATAAATTGATGTGACATTGAATGGTCCATGTTTTGTCTTAAAATGTCGGTCTGCAATAGGTCCAAGGGGGGTCATATTTTGATATAAATATTAGAAGTGTCATCAGCATAGAGGTGATAGTGATAACTGAATGCATTTATAGAGTGAATGTATTAGGTCTATATCGGAACGTACTCTTTATTATATGTTGTAAATAATTTAGTGGAAGGGGTAAATAGGAAGGTAGCAAAATTTGCAAATGACACAGTTGTAATAATAGTTAAGTCAAAATGAGAGTGACTACTACATGTAATACTTTACTTATAAATGGGGACAGAGCCTAATATGTACAGATATAGCAAGAGATACGTTCCCTGCTGCCGGGGAAAGCCACGGGATTGTAACCATGGCTTTCTCCGAGCAGCAGCAGATTAACTCTGTGGGAGATCTGATCTGGAAGCACGAACTCTCTGCAGCGAGCCTGCTTTTTGCACTGTGGCTTAAGTTAAAATATATCTGGCGACATTTGTATGTATTGGTGAGAACTTATGTTCAAGTGTTCATTAATCAATGTGTTTTAATATAAAAATTGCCTTAACATAAAAAACAAGGCTTTACATTTTATGAGGGATGACTTTTCAGAGATGGGGAAATATTTATGGGATTCTTTGGCAGATTGGAGATATTGGATTTGAGCGCAAGAACACTATAAAGGAAAGGATTCAATACTAAAAGCAAGACATTTGTCATACCGGTAAGTAAAAGCACAACATAAAGAAAGCTGCTGTGGATCCCAAAGGACATAACAAGTATTATAAAGACAGAAAACACAGCTTTTAGGATACACAGATGCAGCGGCCATTATCCGAACATTTCACGGAGCCGTTTTCGTGAACTTTGCTGTATTCCACACGGCATTCACTTGTTATTCTTCCATGAACGCTGCCGTGAATGCGCGCCGGCACTAGTAATAGGATTGCCTGGTGGCTTCTCCAAAAATACTGGACTCAGTGGGGAAAGGTGCGTCAGGTCACTATGTCCAGGGAGGAAAATACTGGACACATACATGTCCAGTATTACAGTACCTCTCATTTTTTACTGGACAGAGTATCCAAATACAGGACAGTCCAGTTCAATATCGGACACCTGGCAACCCTAACTAGTAAAAACACTAGTAAACACGTGTCTTAAAGTGGGAAAGTTTGAAGAAACCATGTGGCACGACCTGGGTATGCCCAAGAATACAAATCGTGAAATGTTCGGATAATGGCCGCTGCATCTGTATTGTGAGACTGAAAATAAGGAAGATAGACAACTGTATCCAGTTAGAGGAGAATAAATAGTAAGACTAAAGATATAAGAGTGGTTCATGTATAGGAATACAATGTTCAAAACAAGCTGAAGAAGAGGGAACTTTATTAGGAAACAAGAGTCTAATTGAAAGGGGAATGGATACAAGGCTTTTTACAGAAAAAAACATCCGAATGGAACTTGCAAAACTGAAAGTGGATGGGGCTAGATGGGATATATCCAAGGATGTAAAAATAACCCAGGGGGGGGGGGGGTGCTAGCAACACAATTGACATTCTTTTTAACCAGTCACTATTAATAGTTGTAGTTTCTGACGACTGGTAAAGAGCAAGCATAGTTCTACTTTTCAAGAGTGGAAGTAAGTTAGAGGCTAGTAACTGAAGGCCAATAAGTCAGATACCAGTAGTGAGAACATTATTGGAAACAATGCTGAAAGAAAGTATTGTTGAATATCTAAAATCCAAAGATTTACAAGATCCAATGCAGCATGGATGCAAACTTGCCAGCAAACAAACAAACTTGCAAGCAAACGTGCTATATCTTCCATAGTAGACAAAGGTGGGTACAGTAGCCGTATTGGTCCTTTCTTCATGTAGTAAAGTAACACGGGAGGGAGAAAGAGTAGGTAGTATGATATACATACACTATCTGATTTATTCATAATCTCATTTATCTGTCTCCTGTTTATTTTAGTCACTATGACATAATAATACAGTAGCCTCTTTAGCCTCCTTTGTTAATTGTCGCACAGCTTTCCAGGAATTACCATCATAACATCTCACTTCCTCTCCATATCTATTGTAAGATACCATCAGTGTACCATACTGTTTATATACGCAATATTTCTGTACGTCTGCCATACCTGATGAATAACCCTGTGTGGTTGCAAAGCTTGTACACGTACAGTACAGTATCGTGTCTTCTACAGTATCTGTTGGTCCAATAAAAGTTATCATAATACCTACTCCTTCTCTCTCATGTATTAGTGTACTACAAGCAAACTTGCTGTACAGTACATGATCTCATCTGCTCTCTTTCCCTTCATCTCTTTGCTCTAAACAAAACTTGGCTCCCATAACACAACTTTGCAGTGGAGATGGCTATCTCCTATGGTGGTCTTTATTTATCTCACACCATGTCCCAATAGCTAAAGTGGTGGGACAGGTCTCCTCCTCTCTTGATGCGGCCAATGTCAGCTTTTCTCTATGAGGGTTGCATCTTCCGGACCTTACAAAGTCCTCAGAGCAGGAAGTTGGCAAGTGTTAGGCTGCAAAATATCTGAGAGTTCTAGTCTTTTAATGTGTCTAGCCTGGTGGACATTTTGTGGTACAGTACTGCATCACGACTTTTTGCCAGGTGTCGATGAACTGGTCTGACATATAAGTGCTTAGTGGAATTTGTCATCTTTGATCATGCTTTTTATGTAAACATTATCTTTGAAGATATAGAGAGCTATTCAATATTATATTATATGTTGCAGTTAGTAGAGAAAGACATATGGGGGTTCTGAGTATAGGCTTTTTATTTAGCCTTAAAATGTGGAACACAGGAAGAGCTTACATTCAGTGTATATACAAAAGAACATAAAGCAACTTACTTTCATCAGGGTTAGTATAGTCCATTTAAATAGTCCAGAACATGGTCTATTGGTCCACAAAGGCTCAGCCTTTAAGCAAGAAAAAGGGGTCTGTGATTCAACAAGCAGCATGGTCTGACAGGGTTCCAGGGTAAGAGAGAGACTGTAGCATGTTCCACCCTTTTAAACCCTGATAATGCTCCAGCTGAAGGCTGGCTAATTACCTCGGGCTGAGATTTAACCAGCTCAGCGCTGGCCTCAGCAGCTACACCTGCAAAGTAATTAGGCAGGGAAACTAACCGGTCACATTCCTCCTATGTGTGTGTGTTACTGGAATCCCACATGGCTGAAGCCCGACCTTCCACTCCTTCTCACGACATAAAGTCCACATTGGCATTTTCCTTACCCGGTCTATGTGGTATCTCAAACGAGAAGGGTTGGAGGGCCGAATACCAACAGGTTCGTCTGGCATTGCAAAACCTTCATAGAGTTTACCCACTTTAGGGAGGCATGATCCATCATTAAAGTGAAGTGCATCCCAGCTAGATAGTGCTTAATGCCTTAATTGCCCATTTTGCAGCGAGGTACTCCTTTTCTATAGTGGTGTAGTTCATCTCCCTTGGGAATAACTTCTGACTTATAACAAGGATGGGGTGCTCTATGCCTCATAGTCTTGGGAGAGAACTGCTCCTAGCCCTATAACTGAGGCATCTGTTTACACTGCTATGAGCCTATTAAAATAAGGGCTCTTAAAGGCATCAAATAAGTAACTCTTCTGATAAGTACCTCTTCAGTTTCTCGAAAGCTCTCTGGCAGTCCTTAGACCATATTACTTTGGCAGGGGCACTCTTTTTTGTGAGGTCCTTTAGGGGTGCCGTAATTTTGGCATAATTGGGAACAAACCACTGATGGTACCCTGCTAAACGCAAAAGAGAGCATACATGCATCTTTCTCCGTGGTCCTTCGTCCTTGACTTCTTTTAGGGCAGCTACATTACTGGTTAGTGGCCTTACTTTCCCACCCTCAATGGCATAGCCTATATATAAATATATATATATAAATACATAAATACATATAATTTTTGAAAAAGCTAATAGCATCAAAACTAAATTAGCACCGAGTACGTTTAAAACAAGCTGTTCACTCATGCCATCCAATTGATTATCACAAAACTTGGGTTTTTATAAATGTTTTAGCTGCAAAGCGTGTAAATATGAAGATCCAGAGAAAATTGATTTTAAATCCGCCACTACTGGGGAAAGTTTAAAGACAAAAAACTTTATCAATTGTTGAACCACTTTCGTAGTCTGCCTGCTCCAGTGCCCATGTGGGCTACAATATGTGGGATGCACCAGCAGACCACTAAAGGTACGGGTACTGGAGCATATAGCTAATATAAAGAAGGGACTAATTACACACAGTGTCTCCAAACATTTTTTTATTAAAACATAACAGTGACCCGAAAGGTTTAATCTACAGGGGAATTGAACATGTACCCATCAATTGGTGCGGAGGTGACCATCTCCAAAACTTAGCTCGCAAGGAAACTAAGTGGATACACAAGATGAGGACTCTAACACCACAGGGTTTAAACATTGATATTAACCATGGAGCTTTTATCTGATCACTGTATATTATATTTTTTATTCTCCTCTTGACTCTTGTCTTTGGTTTTTATCCATTTGTTTTAGATTCGACTATCGCCATATATTTTATTCACACAATGGCCTTATTCAGTAAAGGTTGATAAAAATGATCACCAGGGCATTTAAATCGCCGTTTTTTTGAGCGTTGCTATCACGGTATTCAGCAAGCCTTCATTATCGTTCGCAGCAAAATTCCCAAAACGAGCGATTTGCTGCCAGCGATAGGATCGATCCTGTGAAAAGGCCTGTCCCGGCGATACATTTCTGCTGCAGAGAGTGCTGCTCAGAGAGCCGCCTCTGCCAGCGAAAATCTCACCCGAAAATTATGTTTTTTAATTTACATTTCTTTCATAGTGTAGATGTGCAGGGGGTCTCCGGAGCTGAATCGCATTGGTTTGAGGTCCGGGGACCCCCTGCTTCCTGAGATACGGGCCTCTTTATGGGGTGCCGGTATCTCCTATGCTTTGAAATGCCCCGGTCACATGACGCGGGACATTTAAATGCAGAGGGATACCGGCACCCCATAACGGGGCCTGTATCTTAGGAAGCAGGGGGTCACCGGACATTAAACCAACGCGGTTCAGTTCCGGAGACCCCCTGCACATCTACACTATGAAAGAAATGTATATTAAAAAATACTTAAGAAACATCAATACATGCCCCCCCCCATGCCCCACATAATGTAAAACCATTATTTATTTTTTAACATACAGGATCCATACCCTAGACCTACGGTAGTCCCCGGTGGTCCTGATGGGTGTCCACAGGCCACACAGTGCACCAGAGGGGGGTGCCCACAGGGTCTGGGGGTCTACGGGTGGTTCCCGGCAGGTGCCATGGGCCACCAGGTGGTCCCCGCGGGTGGGCCCGCGGGTGTCTGGGGGTCCCCGGGTCAGCCCTACAGGTGTCTGAGGCCATCGGGTGGTTCCCAAAGAGCTCTGGGGGCCCTTGGGTGGTCCCTGCGAGTTCGTCCCAGCAGGTGTCTCTCGTGGGTCCGTAGGTGGGACCCGTGGGCATCCGTGGGACCTCAGGTAGTCTCCAGAGGTCCCCACGGACCAAAGGAACCAACCCTGTATGTTAACAAATAAACATGGCATACATTTCAATCAATCCCCCCCCCCCGCCCAAACACATACAGTACAGTAATGGATAAAATAACTATTATCCAGATATGGATAATAGATTATTTGCCCATTATTAAACACAGCATTAGCATGCATAAATAAAGTAAATAAATACATTTCTACTTACCACACCAGCAGGTCCCTCTGTCCTCCATTGCCAGAAAGCATAGATACATAATAAAGACATTCTAATGGCCTCTAACCCCTTAATCACCGTAGCGGTTAATAACCACTATAGTCATTAAGGGGTTAACCCACCCTTCCCCGCTACCCACCTGGGAGGCCTAAGCACCCACCCCGGACTGACTATACCCACCCTGTACCCATTGAGTAGTATAGTGGTACATCATACCATATAATAATATGGGCATGATAAGCACTCAATGGGCACCCTAATCACAATACATTAATGCACCAGACACACAATAATAAAACATAACAAAACTCCAAAAAAAGCACACTTCACTAAATAAAAACAGTAGCCAGCTAATCCAATGAATACAAGCAATAACAACATCAACAATGAATTAATTAAACCATTAACCAATCAAACCACTTATCGCTGCTCAACAACGCATGTCTCAACCAATCTGGCAAAATTTTGTGGCGTATTGAATTGGGGATAAGATCACCTTTTTAGGGCGGCGATAGGCGGCGATTGACAGCGATAGGCGAATCGTGGCTACTAGAATTGCGCGAGTTTATGATCATTCTGAAAATTGTCGATAAGTGGCTTATCGGCGCTCAATCGGCGATTTGATTTTGGTCATAAGATTTTTCGGCGACACAGGCCGTTATCGCCCACTTATCGAGGCCTACTAAATATGAGTAGCCGTTTTGGCTGATAAGTGGTCAATAAGTGCCTTATCGACGCTTACTGAATAGGCTCCTATGTATTTTATATTAGTGTTTTAACTTTTATACTTTTTTTATTATTCATCTTTTATCTATATTATTATCGTTTTTTAGCCATTTGAACCATCGCTTTTTATTATATTTATTGGTCTGATTCAATCTTCTTTTTGACCATCTATTGGTTTTATTCAGTGCTCTGCATGATTATATGCCAAGGTCCTTTTTTATCCATAAGTGAGTCTGATTAACTTTATTAATTCTTTTATTTATTACTACACTCACTGGTCTTATCATCTTTTACTACTTCCATTGGGTTCAAATAGGATGCTACTATTTTTATACACAGCAATCATTACATCCTTATAATGGATCAAGTATGATGTTTCCAAACCGCTACGAATTATGAGTTCATTTAACATTCATTTTTAATATTTTTAAGCTAATGATTGATGTTTCTGCACCCAGTATTTACCATATCCTTATAATGGATTAAGTATGTTTCTATACCCAGCATTTACCACATCCTTATAATGGATTAAGTACTGTGTCTCCAAGCTGCTATGTATTATCTGTTTTTATGAGTTTCAGTTTGTTGATTACTTTTAAGTGAATTACTGATGTTCTGTGTTATTTAAGTCAGTAAATAATAAGGGTGATAAATGAACCCTAGGACTTTAAAGTTCCCTATCTATATAATCTTTCAATGATTAATGTGGTCATATTAAATAATATTTAAAGATTGTACATGATTATTGCTGATATTATACATGTGCATATTATCTCGATTTGTATCCATTCTAGCCAAGATGATTTTGGCGAAAATGCTTTTTGAATGCTTATAACAGCCTTTAGCACTCCGTAACAACTGTGACCAATCAGCAACACAGACAAGGAATGAACACGCAATCAGCATCACATAAAAGGATCAAGAAGCCACACCTCCACAAGAACCTGACGAAGCTTAACAGCGAAACGCATAGTTTTGTGGAGGTATTTTGTATGCAGTCGGCCACCGTAGCTTACCGAAGCAGCTGTTTGCGGCCTCATCCTCCAGACGCGGAAGTATGGACTAACCATGAACAGGACGCTGAGGGACGCTGCTGCGGGTCTACAAGTGCATTTGTTTATTTGTAAGTGCCTATTTTTGTTTATTACCTAATAAATAATAAATATCACGTTTTAATCTTGGTATCCATTGTCGCCTGCCATCCTAATGAGTGACATCAGATGACCACCTAACTACTGCTAACCACTGTGATCTGTGATGGGAATCCTCTGAGTATCCTCCACTCACATACTGTATGGCCATGTGAGTGTATTTGTATTCAATATTATTGATACTTGGTATCTTGTCTATACACTCTATGGCCCCAACCCTGGCATTTTCTCTATCTCTGAGAGAACCAAGCATTCCAGCCACCTAAGAAGTGGTCTGAACTCCCACAGAGAAGATTGACTCTTTATGTGCAGTCACTCACACATGGCCGTGGGAGTGGAAATATAATTATTACTATCATTATTGTATCCACCAACCTCTCTCCACCTGCACCAGCTTCCCTTCCCCCTACCCCTGCCCTTCCTATCCTTCACCCTGTCTATTCAGACCCCCAACTGACATCAATCTAAATATTATTCTATTAGTTATTCTATTAATTATTCACTCTCAATCTTTGTTTTTTGCGCTCACCGTAATTTGCTCATCTAAATATCCTGTATTCTCATGCTGCGATCCTTTGAAATAACTTTCCTCAGCATCTCTGCTTTAGAAAATAAATCAAGCACAGAGGAATGTGTATTCGATGTGTATTCTATGTATATTCAATGTGCATTGAATCAACAGAAGTGATGGTGTATTTATAATGGACCTCTACAGGTAAAGTATATGCACACTTTTAACAACTGTAGCTCGTGTCCACACCCGTCAACAAATTCCGCCAATGACACAGTGCATAAAAGGTGACACAATTTGCATAGCCCCCCACACGCTGATCTCTATCTAAACGATCTCTTGTCTATATTCTGTATTGTGCATTCTTCCATCTGCTTCCATGGATCAACCCCCGATTCTACAGACGCAGGAACCTGGTTTCTTCTGCTGTGCCGACAACGAGAAAGCGAAAAGCGGAAGCTGTTTCCAAGTCAAAGCCAAAGGTGCCTAAAGAAAAGGTACTGAAGGCTCCAAGGCAAAGATCCCTGACCCTTTGTATGGGAAGAAGAAAATAGCAAAAAGTAATCGATGAAGAAGTTGTTTGGATGGGCCGCTCCAGTGCCCACCGAAGCCGAATCTGACATCCTGGACTTTTCACTGCCATCACTCACTGCCACTGATACCCAAACATCCACCTGTTCTGACCCTTTGCCCTCCGATGCTCATCCGGACACACCCAGCTCACCTCCTCCAGCACCCAACCACGCTGATGCTCATCTGGACACCCCCGCACACTTCCTCCAGCACCCAGCCATGCAGATGCTCATCTGGATGACACCATCACTCCTTGCACCACATCCAGCTCAGTCGTCCGCATGCTGGATGATTTTAGTGTTATCGAAATGACTGCCAACACAACTGAGCAATACAGGGACAGAATGTAGTCCAAGATGGATCGCCTTTTTGAGACAATGGAGAGGCTGGATAGGTACATGGGTGTTCGTTTGGAGATTGAGAGGACCATCGCGGGGCTCTATTCTTTGCTTGGAGTCCCTGCCCCTGTATGTCTGATGCAGGAGCAGGAAGGTGATCTGGAGGCACCTTATTCTCCCATGGAGGAACCGCATACTCCATAACCCCCTGTGCACCCTCTCAATCCCTGGATTTGACCAAGCAGACCACGGGACCCCTCCGCTCCCCCCCTCCATCTCCAGGATATACCCTTCTGTTGGAGAGGTGACAACCCCAGTAAGAGCTAGGCCACGACAGGAGGAAAGCATCCCCCCAGACCATCTACCCCTGCCCACTGCCATATGCACACCCGGTCCAGCACCCAGGATTGTACAGCTCCCAGACATCATGCTGAACGACCCACCGCAGAGCATCTGGGAGAAATACAAGACCCGATGCAGTGGATACCCGAACAAATTTGCCCAGTTAATTTTTAAACACCACGTCAGTTTTGAGATGTACAGCGAGTGGAGCCAAAATGTAAATTATGAAGACAATAAGTACAAGAAGGGGCTTCCTGAAAATGTAAGGAGAGCTATTATGGATGAAGTGAAGCGCTATTTCAATTATAACGGGCTTCTACTGAGAATCGTGAGAGATGGCATCAATGGCCTTTTGAGGCATAAAAGTGCTCTTCCCTGGAGGTTCATCGACTTGCTGGAAGACTACACGTGTTAAATGTTTTTACAAATAAAGATGCGCCATTAATGTTTTCTAATGTACTAAAGAAAAGTTGATAGTTTTAAAATGATTTCATTGTTTAATGCTTATTTTCTATTTTGCATGTCTTGAGCTGGGCGAAGACAATATGCAGGAAACTCTCCCAGCAATACTGCCAGGTAAGACAAAGTGCTCAAATCCATGCATGCCCCCCCAAACCCTCAAAAACCTAATAAAAACCTCTAGTCCTTATGTAAAGTGCTGTACCCCATGCCATGCATGCTTTGTTTCTTCCCCCCCCTTCCCCAGAAGATATAATAATGGACTGTACTGGCGTCATGGTTTAATAATTATTTTCTATTTCTGTTTTGCATGTGCATGTCTGGAGCTGGGCGAAGACAATGCATCGTAAATACAACCCCTTGGTGCAGGAAAATCTCCCAGCAATACTGCCAGGTAAGACAGTGCTCAAATCCATGCATGCCATGTCCTTTCCTCCAACCCCCCCAAAAGCTAATGTAAACCCCTAGTGCTAGTGTAAAGTGCTGCACCCCATGCCATGCATGCTTTGTCTCCCCCAACCCCTCCCCCAAAAAACAGAAGATATAATAATGGACGTCATGGTTTAATTACTTTTTCATGTGTAGTTACAATGTAGTCATAATGTCATGCCCTTTCTCCCCAAACCCCCCAAAAATCTGGATTGCATAATGTACAGTGCGATTGTTAATATATAATATTCTCTTTCTTTACATACCAAGATGTCCAAGAAGCACCAGCCAGCACGAAGAAGAAAAAAACAAGATTGAACATTTTGAAAAAGAGGTGACTTTTTTTGTATTATTCTTTTTTCCTTTATGATCCTGTACAAATACAACTTTTCATTCTTTAAATATACTTTTGGTGTGTTCATGTTTTTACTGTTTAGATACACTTACAGTAGTACCATACATAAAGTACTAAAGACATTTAATTATACTGTAGATAAATATCTCGTTGACATACAGTACTGTATACAGTATAAACATCTTGCAAATAAGGTGCATTTACTGTTTAGATACACTTACAGTAGTACTGTACATACTGAAATGTAAAGTTGTAAAGGTATTTAAATATAATATATAAATATCTCATTGGCATACTGTATATATAAATCTTGAAATTAAGTTGATTTTAGTGTTTAAATATACTTACAGTAGTATTATAAATAAAGTACTCATGTCATTTAAATATATTGTATCTAAATATATCTTTGACATACAGTACACTACAAAAATCTTTCAAATACGTTGCATTTACTGTTTACATATACTTACAGTAACACTATACATACTGTAATGTAAAGTTCTAAAGACATTTAAATATATAAAAATGTCTCATTGATATACAGTATACAGAATGTACAGTACATATATAAATCTAGAAAATAAAAGTTGTTTCTACTATTTCGATACACTAACAGCAGTGCTACTGTACAGCAGATATCTGGCGACGCCAAGAGGAAATGCACTGTACCTTACTGTACAGTAATTTTATTCTGAACAAGATTCCATAATGACACGCATGCACAGAAATGTGATGACACTCATATGCGTTTCAACAAGGTTCCTTTTTGACATACACGCAAATGCGTTTCAACATGGTTCCATTTTGACATAAACACATGCGCCGAATAAACATTTTACATTCGGAAGAAGAAGCGATGTTGTATTTTTGAATTATTCATTTTATCTTTATTATCCTATTCAAATAAAACATTTAATTCGTTAAAAATACTATTTGTAATCTTCAAATTACAATTACACACACTTTAAGTACTGTACAGGAATAAAAGACAGGTTGCATTGCAATTAGATTTTTAAGACAATAACTCGTGATCGCCCACTTGAGTTTCGACGGTATTGCATACAACGCTAAAATTCAATTTTCTGCACTTGATATAACCACTAGTAAACTCGCGTCTTAACGCTGGGAAATTTCAAGAAATCATGCACCAAGCCCAGGTGTGCCACCGGATTAAACCCGTAAAATGATCGTATAATGGGCACTGCATCTATATGTGATCACAAACATTTTCATGTATGTCTGACCTATGTGTCAGAGATTAGCCAGGATTGGCAGTGCTAAGAAAACCTACCCTCACGGATTCTTTTCTGGCTGCAATGTTGCAGATGTCCACTGGGCGTAGACCAAAAGAACTATAACTTCCAGAGTCATCACAGTCTGGGACTCACCCACTTCCTCCTCTGTCCCCTACTTAAACTCCAGGAAGTTGCTCCTTCCTGGGGGTTCAATCCTGTTGTTTCTTGCCAGCCCATGTCTCTGTTCCTGTTCCATGCCCTTGTCCATGCCCTGGTAGTCCTGTCCCTGTTTCCATGTCCCTGTTTCACAGTTCTGTTTGTTACCTTGCCTGCTAAACTGTTTACCCAGAATTGCTTGTATCTGCTCTTATTAATCCGTTTGTTATCATTTTCCTTCCTGAGTTCTGTCATCATCCCCGCTGTTCTCAGAGTACAACCCCTCTGGAGTGGCAAAGGCGGTTTTGCATTTGCACTCCTTCTCTAAGGGTATTTTCTAGTATCCTTTTTTGTGGTCAAGCATGGATATAAGCTCCACTGTACCAAGTGTAACGGTGAAGGGGTTAACCAGGGTCACTAATAAATGTTCAGCCCACTTGGTTACCCCTGATCCGTGTGTTGAGGTCCTATAGTGTTAGCACTAGGACCCAGATGTCCTAAATGCATTACTGTGACTGTGTGCAAATTATGCGACATTAAAGATTTCTTTGTGTTTTGCCTTTCCTGGGACCGGGAGATTTCTAGGCTTTAAGTTTCAGGGTGGGTTTGTCAGATAAAGTTTTTACAGAATGTGGCTATGAATCGGAGTTCCGGAGTTATGGGATACCCCAAAAGTTGGATCCGGGGATTGAGTGAGATTCTCAGATACAGCCGATTCTCAGATACATTACACCGGTCAAACTCTGACTCTGAAAATGTTCTTATGACTCACTGCCAGGATTCCTGCTGCAGCAACATCCAGACAAGGTAAATGGGCATGAAGGGGTTAATGTATACCTGAAGCCATCCATGGGGTCCCTAGTATAACAGGGGGTCCCTAGTATAAGGAGGGGTACCCAGATACATGCCCAGGTACCCTGAACCTGGTATAGGGGTTCAGGGGGTGCTCCAGCTATGTGATAAAGCTGAGCAGGATTTATTGTGTGAACCAAGTTTAAAAATTATTTCTAAAGTGTGCCAAGAATGATTGTAGGCAAGTTATACTCTCACTCCATCCCTGACACCAGAATAGAAACTTATACATTTCATCACACAAAAGACACAACAGCGTACATTTTATTAAAAGAGTTATATTAAATAGGCATATGTACTGATAACCTGTAAATGAACTATGGCATTTCCAAGTCATGTATTCCGAGAGACCAGATAGCTACCAAGCTTGGTGCCTATGGGTCTGTACGGAGTCAGGACTTGAAAGCCCCAGGGATGCCAAGGTGTTAGAACAGGATTGGTACTGCAGTTCTGCTTGAGTACCCACATCCTGGGCTAACACAGGGCTATCCGGCCACCATTTGCCAGAACCCAGACCCTGGAGCCTGGACAGCGGGTGGGCTCAGTATGCAAAGAGGCAGAGGTGCCCGGTTGGCGCATGCCCCTTTACAGACTGAAAAAAGGTGCCCGTCCGGCTCTCCAATACCGGCAAATCAGTGATTGGCTGACAGGAGAATTCCTACGCTCTGATAGGCTGTAGATGTTGGTGAAGGAGACCCTGAAACCCATAAGGGGACTTGCAGCGAATGAGGAGCCAGATTCCAAGCGCCAAACCATCAGCGGGAAATTCAAAGATGCTCTGTATTGAATAGATGTGAGCCGGCTTCAAGGATTTTCAACTCAGAAAAGTTTCTAAGTCCTGCTTTTGAGAACGTAGTGGTCGCGGCTTGCATTGCATGCCGAAATCAGTTCCAGGAATTTTGTGAGTACCTACCGGTCAAGGAAAAGGGTTCCTACAGATGTCATTTTTGCGAATTTTGTTCTAAGGATAGATTTATTCGTTAGCCCTGTTCCCAGTAAGTGTGTTAACCCTTTAAATTGTGTTACATTGTGTGTATGTCTTTCCCTGAAATAAATTACAATTTATTTTACCTCCTTGATTTTCTCAATCAAAAAGGTGTTAATAAACCTGGTTTCCCGTGACACCAAGGGAGTCAAGAAATTCACCCACCCTTGGCATCGATATGTCTCAAACCTGAATACCGCATTTACCTTTCGGAGGTCCACACAAAATCTTTCCTTCCCATCTGATTTAAAGACCGTGACTATTTTACTACACCATTCACTGCATGATTTCTCAATCACACCCATATTAACATTTCTTGTACCTCCTTCCCTATAAAGCCTTACAGCTTTCAGGCAACCTTTCGGTTCAGAGGTTAACTGGCTTCCCAAAGGAATTTGATTGTCGCCAAAGAAGTTCATCTGTGGGAGCTGATTAGTTTCCTCTTCCACAGGGTGAATGAACACAGATCTTTGCACTTTCAAGGGTTTCCGTAAGTTTACATGGTAAATCTGTTTACCTTTCCTGGACTCTGGTTGAGGGATTTCGCAATTCACATCTCTAGTGTGTCGCATTACTTCAAATGGGCCCTGCCATTTTGCTAGAAGTTTACGCGCACAACCCTCTCTATCCACCTTTAAGACCCACCTCAAAACACACCTGCTTATGGAAGCATATAAATAGCTCCATGGTTAATAATTAACACCTCATACATAATCATTGGCCCCTTGTAGACGTACTTACCAGAACACCCTCCTACTATCTCTATACGTTCTTCCTACCAACCAATAAGATTGTAAGTGCGTCAGAGAAGGGTCTCCTTTTCCTAAATGGTACTTTTGTCTGAAGCACTTCTACCCTTTATGTGTTATTTATATAATTTGTTATTTATATGATTGTCATGTGTATTAATGCTGTGAAGCGCTGTGTACATTAATGGCACTATATACATACATAAAACTAGATAAAAGCAACATCACTTGATCCACAAGTTGGAACACCCACATGCAAGCATTTTGGCTATAACATCTCTCTTGATTCTCTTGAGCATGTTTATAATTCTCCCTTGCAAAATGGCTGGCCATTTTTAGGCAGTGTAAGGGATCAGGGGGCACATCCCGCCCGACGTGTTCCTCCCTTACACTCGGCCGCTGCCTCTGCCATTTCTCCTGCTCTTCCCCGGCCACCTCCGGCACCTGCAGCTGCGTCTGCCGCTTGCCTCTGTCTCCGGCGTCCCCTCCGCTCCCGTGGGTGTTCCGGCCGCCTCCGGCGCTCTTCCGGGCCGCGTGTGCCAGCCCACCGGTTTTACAGCATGCATGCTGACCCGCGCTTCTTGCCCCTGCGTGCCAGTGCCTGACTCCGCCCGCGGTGGCCGAGTTGCCCTGCGCTATGCCCCCAAGCCACATAATCGCCCCTAATCTCCTCCTAATCTCCTCCCACCTGGGCTTCTATCCTGGTCACCTCCGGGGCCGCGCTCCCGCTCCGCCTCTTCCCCTATTGGCCTCAGTAGGGTATTTAGTTCCACCTCCTCATTCAGTCTTTCCTCAGCATAGTTTCTGTTACCTTGTTGCTGTCTGGTCCTGTGCTTGGCTCTTGTTCTTGTTATTTCAGTCTCCACGTTCCTGACCCGGCTTGTCTGCAAACCTTCTCTGGATCTTGACCCTGGCATTCCTCGACTAGACTGTCTTCTCTACCCCTCGTACTTGGCAAACGGAACTCGACTACGCAACTCTCTCTACTCCCAGAACTCTTGGCTTACGGACACGACCGCTCTACATTCTACTACCCAGGAACCGGCAAATACCCGACTAACCCTTTTCTTCACTCCAGACCGACTACGCTCAAATACCACACTCCAGGCACTCTTTTTCAGTATTTACAAACTTCCTAAACATTCTCTATAACATTTGATTAAACTTTCCTACCAATCCATCAGTCTGTGGATGGTAGACAAATGTTCGAACTTATTTAACCTCTAGTAAGTTTAAGACATCCTGCATCAATTTAGCCACACAATTCGTCCCTTGGTATGCAACATTACATGGGAAATTCCGACCTGTGAAAACAGCTCTAACAACTAGCTGCCTCCTTAGCAGTTGCTATCCTCAAGGGGAATGTTCCAGGGTATCTGGACTTGTCTCCCAAGGCCAGGTTTAATCATTTCGTATGGATTAGGGATACTAATCTGTTCGCTTGTTAACTTCTGCTACCTAAATATTTAATTGAGCAATTAAGGATGGATTTCAACCCTCCCCCTCCCCCGGCACTAGTAATTGTCTCTGGTTTGGGATTTCAACTGAAAATGCTAGTGTATATGTTGACAGTGTGCTGTGGCCATTCGTTACAAGTCTCACATCTTACCTCCAGAACACAAAATATGTCCTTCGGGGATCATTGCCACCTCCCACTTTCTAAAGAGTTGAGGCACACACTTTAATCTCCACAACAAATTTGTCTTCCAACTTTTGGACTCTGTGTTGTCCAATAACTACTTTATTTTCAATTGTCACATCTACCACCAGATCCAAAGTACAGCTATGGGCACCATCATATGCTAACTGTACCTTGGCTGGTGGGAAGGGTCAGTGGTTTTCCATGAGCTGTTGAACGTGAACTCAGGCACCTCCAACTGCTGTTCTTTCCAAAGCATGGATGCCTCTCAGGAACCCAATAAATCTCTCTGACTCAACGTGTTTCTGCTGAGGGCGGCGTGACTCCACACTCCCCTCCGCTCACCGCCGATGCTCCCGCCTTCCCTGCTTCTGCCGCTGCTGGTTCTGCCTCTCCTTCTGGGACCACCTGGCAAACTGCTCACGTGCACACCCCGCTCCGGGCTTAATGCCCCTTCCTCCATCTCCAGATTGCGTTCTCGTGTCGACATCGGGGAGCGCACACGTAGTGCGCGTTCGGCACACACAGTACTCCCTCCTCAGACCTCGCCAGGAATCCTCGTCTCACCTGATTCCTTCTCTGGATTCACCAACCACAATCCTGACTATTGACGCACCTCCACACTACAGGTTTCGCATTGGTTGCTCTTCCCTACTTATGCTCAGCTGCCTCACTGGCAAATTGGCTGAGCATAATCCTATGTTCCTTTGTGTTCATTGCTTCCTAGCCTTGCAGTCTTGTCTTGTTCTCTAGTTCGCAGCTCTCTGGCTTGTTTTGGACTCCACTCTTATGTACTCCTGACCCTGGCTCTCTACAACAATCCGCACCTCTCCAACCCTGACCTCGGCATCCGTACAATGACTATTCTCCTCTCTTCAATCCGTAATTCAGCTAATAGTACCTGCAACGATCCATACCTCTCCAACTCAGACCCCGGCAAGAACATCAACTATCCATACCTCTCCAATCCAGACCCGGCTACCTTGACCAACCTGCACTCCAGACGCGCCCACACGGCTGTGGGTGGTGTTTATATCCATCCTCTCCTCGGCCCCACGGTCACGCCTTGTTTGTGGTGAGCACATCGTGACAGTTTCGCTTGAAAACTTCAGCTTCATCAGGAGTCACTTGCGTTGAGTTCGAGAGAGGTATTGTGTCCCTGAGAGGCATCCGTACTTCATAAGTAACAGCAGTTGGAGGTTCCTGAGTTCCCAGGCGCCTGCAACCGGAGGAGAAACCAGCCGGCACTACACAGCTAAGTAGAGCAGAGTCGTGGGTGCGTAAGATTGCTGCTTGGCAGCGAGTTCTGTTTTATAGCAATTGTCTTAACGCCTTCCTTTATTGGCCCTATTGCAAGTTTCCACTTGAGACACGGGGGCATTATTTTAATATAAAGATTACAGTTATTTTTGCACTATGGATTTTTCTGTTCTTTCTTTGAGCTGACCCACACACAACAAGATACAGTATGTGGAATTGGCACAGATTGTGAATTGGACATCCCCCGCTCCCTCATCTCTCTGGAACCCCCAAAGGTAGTCAAGACAAAGGGTATCCGACCCCAGGTCGAACAAAGGATTGAATAAAATAATCAGATTTATCAGTAACAAGTTATGGAATCATCCGCCCTCTGATCCGGAACCGTTACAGATGGGCTCTCCACAGCAAGTTCGGGTGTCTGCAGACAACCTGGTGTCAACCCGACAATTGTGAAAGTTATGTCCTGGCACCAAGTTTTTCCTTACTCGGAGGACTGGGGATCAGAACAGAGTGCTCAAAGTCCTGTCTCCTGGCAGCAACGTCAGCGAAAACATCAGCACAGCACCACCCCTATGTGTTTTGTGGCGGTGTCCACTTCATAAGGAGGTGGCGATACTGGGCTTAGTCCTGCAATTTATATAGCAAGAACTCCATTGATTGGTTCATTTTAAATGTTCTTTAATTAGTTAAAAACTAAAATGACAAATATTTTATTAGGAACAAGAAAAAGCAATAAAAAAAATCCTTTTACATATTAAAAAATCTAATAACCATATGAAGTCCTACCAATATACTGTACATATGGGCTCCAAAAAATTATAATATATATATATATATACATATGAATAAGCGTACGTGTACATCAACACACCAAAAACACACACATCCCACATTGCACACACATACTGGCAAAAAATATATATTCAAATAAAAATATATAATGAATCAGTCATGTATATAATGTATATACAAAAGATGTTCATACAAATATTAATTACTGCCCATCATTAAAAATGCAATACTTCCTTAATCATTACTGGGGTATGGAGGGAAGGCATGAAAAAAAAAAAGAAAAAAAAAACAACAATATGTAAATACAATTAATCTATTTCAAATAAAAAAACATTTATACAAATATATAGATCCTTGATAAAGAAAATGACATTCAAGAAGCCCATAGATTATTAGGAGACACAATGTCACTAGACAATGAGACACAAAATTGGAGACTGACACTACCCAGGGCTTTAAGGAGAATATTATATTTCTATTAGATGATGCATTGGGAGGGAAGATACTTAATGAAAAAGAGTATTATGCTAATTTAAATAATCAAGATGAAAGGACAGCAATTTTCTACCATCTACCCAAGATAAATAAAAGATTAAAGGAATCCCCTGGATTACCTATAATTGTAGGTATTAACTCGTTAACATCAAACTTGTCAGAGTATGTAGATCAAATTTCTTCACGAATATGTCCCTACTATAAAATCTGATGTAAGAGACATTATTCATGTTTTAGTTTTAGTGAAAGAAATTAGATGGGCAAGCAATTATAAATGGGCTACTTGTGACGTGCAATCCTTTTATACAGTACATCTAAAGAACATGAACAAGGAATTGCCGCAGTAAGAGATACGTTAAATAAAGAAGGGTCTCTATCAAATTTACATCCACAGTTTATTTATCCCAAGAGATTCAATGGGATATTGTTAGCCCCAGTGAAGTAAAAAGAAAAGATGAAGGCCTTATTGTGCTTTAAAGGAGATTCCTATTCTATTACAGAGTTATAGAAAATGGAAGAGTCACTGAAGTACTGTAGGCTTCATCGTTAACAAGAGATAGTGAAACAACACAGTGGAGTATAAAAGTTAATCAGACAGGACAGCCAGAATTGTCTTTCAGTTGACAAAGAGTTGACAAAGACATACACGCTTCAAATAATACAATGAAAAAAAGAAAAACAAAAAAAGTTCCCAACATCTAAAAATAAAATACAGAGATTTTACAGATAAAATAAAATGTTATTGTTGCTCCTTGTGTTTAAGACTTATGTTGAAGTTATCATAACGAAGCCTGAGAGAGAATTCCTGTGTATCAAATATCCTAATATACCTTTGTTCTATCACAAGAGTCTTCTAAACCTTCCCAGAAGGCCCTTCATTTCAGGTATAAACTCTATGAATGACAATATGTTACAATTTGTTGATCAGGAAATGGACTCCTTAGTCTGGAGTTTATGAAATGCACATTTCTTCCTAACCCATTAGGATTCACACAGCGGGAGTCCCATTCAGAAAAAGGGACCCCTCTGTGTTAATCCTGGTGGCCATTAGTCTGGTTGCGGGGATTCGTGAGCACACAGGTGCCAAGATCATTCCCATGGTGAATTCCATGCCTAGTGCACGATCAACCATGACGCTACATCTGTACATCATGAATTCATTCTTCAAGAAGAATCCAAACAGAAAATGGACATGGATCCGACCAAAAGGAATCAAGAATGAAATTGACTATATTCTTGCTCACAACAAACATGTGATTGAAGTCTGAACAGTTCTTAATCGTTTTGACACCAGGAGTGATCCCTGATTGGTTCGCTGCAAATTTCATCTGAATGCGAAGATGAAAAGAAGAAAACTGATTAAAAAGAAGACAAAAACTAATTTCGCACATCCTCACAGCAGCTCAATGCTCTGTTGCAGCCTCCTAGAAAAAACTTAGCGCTCCATTCATATGCCAGCTCACAAACAAGATTATTGAATGAATGTTGATGGAAACACTATCAGCCCTCCTAAACCAAAAGACAACTAAGTTTCATAGAATTTGGCGGAAATTGCTAAATGAAAACAGACACAATGGAAATTCGTTCACATAAACTCCAGTTTATTCCATCATGTTTAGTTATGTCATTAGACATACTTACATAGACATACATTATACTTTCCAGAAATTGTTCATTTAAAATACAATTTTGCCAAGTCTAATTTAGAATGGCAACTATGTCCTCTCAATCTTGATTTAATGATTCCTTTGCTCTGTTTTTTTAAGTGCAATACCTTCCCCTTCCTCTACTTCCCTACCATTAACGTCCCTTGTTATATGTACTCTATTTTATAAAACTTAAATAAAAGGTAAGTTAAAAAAAAAAAGAAGACAAAAACAATCAACATTAATAACTTCTGGAACAAATAAGAATTTCAACTAGAGTAGAAAAATCGCCTCAGCATCCTCACAATGCATGGGGACACTTTAACAAACAATTATGAAGAACTTAGAAAGATTGTAGTTGAAAGAATAGAAGAAACTGGAGGAACTGCTAAGAAAAAACAGGATAAGAAAAAATCTGATGAGACACTGCAAGAAATTAAGCAATACCAAGAAGTAAGAACAAGAATTGATTATGCAGAGCTGTGCAAGATAGTTCGCAAACAAATAACTGAACATTTAAGAACACTTCATTGTTTTATGTATTTATTTTGTTTATAAAATGTTTTACCAGGAAGTAATTGTGGTATGATGAATCAGACTATTGAAGAAAACAGAAGCTTAAATAAGACGAAACAGCCGCTTATGATTGGGCAGAAGCAAATCATTGAACTCCAGCAAGACGATGGATCAACAATAAAGAAAAGTATGTCGGACCAGTTCGTCTGCGCTTAGCCAGAATATGCAGTATAAAGAAATATTTCCCTCATTGGAGCTTCTTATGGCTACAATATTGCAAGTGTCAGACCACAGGACACTTCCAAGTGTCCTGGTGACACAGGAAGAAACCACAACTCTTAGATGCATTGTGACCGATGCTTCTCCCACTTCCTAGTTGAGCCCTATTTAAAATCTAAGAAGTTGTTCTCTCTTTGTATTGCAACTCTGCTCCTCGCTTCAATGTGCGTCCTTGTTCCTGTCTCCTGTCAGCTAAGTGTACTGGAAACGGTGGATTGGTCAGCGCACGGGTTTTTTTACTCACAAGATGAAAAGAGAGGATAAAGAACACGTGATTAGTGTTTGATTAGCCAAACAGTACATTAAGTAGTAATAGAAGGTTGTCTACTAAAGTTTTTAATAAAATGCTTGAAAATTGCAGTGATAGCAACGTCTTTAGAGAACAAGCAGGTATCCTAAAAGATAGGTTTGTCAATAAAGGGTACAATAAAAACACATTAGAAGAATCCATTAATAAGACAGGCCTCCTACAAAGAACAGACATTCTTAAAACATCCCAAAAGCAACAAAGAGAAGATTTTAACGCTCCATTTTTAACCCAGTATAGCCAGGATTCAGGTAAAATACAACAAATCTTAAATAAACACTGGCACCTCCTACTAGGGGATGACACTCTTAAAAATTACCTCCCAGAAAGACCAAGGGTCATTTTTAAACGAGCAGATAATATAAAAACCAAGCTAGCACCCAGTCTCTTCAGAACAGACAACACCAAAAAGGAACATAATTGGCTATCAACAGCAAAAGGTTTTTTCAAGTGCAGCACCTGCAAAGCTTGCAAACAGGGCTCCAGCGACAAGGTGAACTTCTCATCACAAGTAACAGGTGAACAATTCAAAACTGCACAGTTCATCAATTGCAAGAGCGATCACGTAGTCTATCTACTAAACTGCCCCTGTGGACTACAGTACGTCGGCCGTACCAGCCGACCATTAAAGGTTCGTATACTAGAGCATATTGGGAACATTCGGACGACGTTAATGACCCACAGCGTGTCCAAACATTTTTCACTACAGCACCAGGAGATCCCTCCGGCGCTCACCTATAGAGCCATAGAACATATCCCCCCCCTCTGGCAGGGGGTGGATAGACTAACCAAACTAGCCAAAAGGAGACTTTATGGATCTACAAATGAAGACGCTGGCACCCCTAGGACTTAACATTGATATAGACATTGGGGCTTTTCTAGAATAAAGTATAATTCAATTCGAGTGTCTACTGTATCATGTGTACTAATCATGTTTTTCTTCTTTTCTCTTCCTCTTCTCCTCCCTTTTTCTCTTCCCCTTTTATCTCGGTTTTACTCTCTTTTCTTCTTCTTCCTCCTCTCTGCTTCACTTTCCTTTCTCTCCCCCTCGCTTGTCAGCACCGCCGCAACTTGAGGATCCATCAATATTTGTATTTGTGTTACTTACTTCCATTGTACCAACAAGCATATGTTTATATTCTCACCTGTGTAGCTTAACCCATTACCACCAGCTATAGAGCAACCAAGTACTATGTGACCCTGGAATCGAATCCCCATGCACCACATACAAGAACACTTACGCTTAAAGTCTTAAACACAAAACTATACACCATAAAGATACCACTACAATCCATAAATAATTTTTCAAAACAACAACAAGGGGAACAAAAGCTCCACAAATATCCTTTATTCTGCATCTGGGCAATCAGCACATTTTTTAATTCAGACTATTAATGAAGACACTGTGATGCGACTAATTTGCCACGCATGAACTTTACTAGTTAATTTATTATGAATTCTATTTTATTGTAATCTATTAGCCATTTTTAAAATGAAATTTCTATCAAGAAAATTTTTCTCTAAATTTTCTTCTCTTCTCTTTTTTTTTTTTTTTTCTACTTTTATCACACACACACCCCCTTTCAACTATATATTTTTTAAAACTATTCAACCACCAGATTAAAGCTGTCATACCCAATGATAGAGCCATGCATACATCCTCTGGGATTCAATCACAAGGTTACAATAGATTTCTGTCTGCAGCAGCACCTCATTTAAGAAAACTGTTTAAAGATGTATTTACACTATCCTGATTACTGAATTGCATACCCACTTGTGGGACAATCAGGACCCGAGCAATCTACTATACAGAATGTGATAACATGTGTGCATAATTAATTGTTTAAACTTATTTTCACCATTGTATTAATCAGCATCCCATTTTTTCCATTTTTTCCTTTTTAAATTACTCTATAACAGTCAATGTACAACAAGTATTATACCCCTATTGAAGAAAAGTCGTTTTAATCATGTAATTTTATGAAACACTAGTTAATTGCAATCAACCAATTAACTAGGTCTCTAGCCTATAAGAAGGGAAGACACAGGGCATCCGGCAGGAACCTGACGAAGCATCACTGCGAAACGCGTAGTTCCCTGCGGAGCCCATTGCCTGAAGGACCCAGCCAGCCTGCTGACATCCGTAAGCCCTCCCCTTCCGTCCCCGCCATCGGACCGATCACGGGAAGCACATGGTCGGAGGAGCGTGAACGGACGATCAGGCTGAAGCTGGGCTGTTGCCCAAGCTGTATCGTGAGTGTTATTCTTGTTTGCGTATTTTTGCACTTAATAAACTCTATTTTACTTACTCACCGTGTTCGCCCTTTTTTCTTCTGAATGGGCACCCGGAGATAAGTCACTTGCTACTGCCTCCTTGAGAGGGGGAGGAAGCTAATCATTGCTTCTGGCAGCACTTTGATAAAGTAAGACGGCCCTCATATTCTGCTAATCACACTACTACCCCCTATCAGACAGCAGGCTTTACTAAAGCCCTCTAATCACCCGCTCTTACCACCCCCCCCCTTTTTTATTTCACTACCCCCACCTTAGATTATTTTAATTAACCACGGAACTCCATTTTTAAACATATGAAAAGTTTTTATTCAAGGTTTTTTTTCAAGCATTTTATTAAAAACTTTAGTAGACAACCTTCTATTACTACTTAATGTACTGTTTGGCTAATCAAACACTAATCACGTGTTCTTTATCCTCTCTTTTCATCTTGTGAGTAAAAAAACCCGTGCGCTGACCAATCCACCGTTTCCACTGCAATTCTAAGAAGATTTCGGGCTTTATCTTCTCTACAGGTCCAGCTGCAGAAAACAACAAAGGCAAGTATACACTACCCTTTATTTGGTTACACATCACAAAACAGGCTGCATCACAAGCCTAAGAAGCAAGGGAGCGCCCCAGCCTCTATTCTTTTTGTCACAGCTAAGTGTACTGCCTGATTTCTTGTGTATGACCTTGGATTGTTCTGGACTTTGGCTTTTCTTAACCCCTCACATTATATTGCTGCCTGCCTAGGTATGACCTCGGATCTGTTCTGGACTTTGCCTTTGCCTAACCCCGCAAGTTATATTGCCTGATTACTTGTGAATGACTTCGGATTGTCTTTGACCCTGCTCTGTCTTAACCCCTTAACCAACAAATCTTCCTTCCTGAGTCTTTGTCATTCCCATCATTCTCAGAGCTTGCAATGCCCTCTTTTGCTCCCAAAGGAAAATGGATAACCAGGTGCTGCATGGCGGTGCAGACTGGATACATGCATTTTTGGTGGATGTTAGTGCACTGGGTACAGATAACGCCAATTCCCATGCACACCTCCAAACATTTCAACAACTAGCTGCTCTCGTTGTACCAGCTGAAAATACATGCATCTACCAATACTGGAAGATTGAACTTGGAACCAAAAAGATTTCAATTTTGTTTTACACAAGCCACGTACAATTTCAATTTAAACCATTGACATATGCCACAGATAGGGCTAAATTTGCTTTCGTCATTGGGGAACTCACAGGAGATGTTATGCTCTTTACTTCACCATTATTAGTCACAAACTGACCCCTGATTGATGATTATAGAGCCTTTGAAAATGAATTAAGGGGGATTGTAAGAGACATGTGCAGAGGTATACTCAAGGAGACCGTTTTGAGAGAAATTAAACATGGCTTTATTTTGCAGCCACTACTGATTGGACAGACAGTAGTTTAAAGCTGCAGTTCAAGCTGACGTTTTTAAAAATGTATTTATTTATGTTTTCCATTCAATATGTGCATCAATACAATCTGCACACTGGCAAGTGATTAGCTAAGTTGCCGATCGATTCGTTCTCCTGTAATCGATCTAGCACTTCTTGATTGAGCCCTATTTAAAGTCCAGTTATTTGCTCTCCCATAGCCGGGACTGCATTGGCATTATATAGTGAGGCATTTTAAAGTGAGCTTTTAAGTGAGAATATATAGTTAGACTATAGTTTATATATATATTTACTTTTCCTCATGCAAGACCTTTAGCCTCAGCTGATATGACATGGATCTAATTGCATTCTCTTCACAGGTATGTCCCTGATCTGCAAGTCCTGTTTTAAAAGAATTATGCTGTGGCCTTTAGTAATGATATTTTGGTATGTCCCTGATCTGCAAGTCTTGTTTTAAAAGAATAACGCAGCGGCCTTTAGTAATGATATTTTGCTATGTGTGAATATCAAAAGGTGTTTTTTTTAACTGTGTGCTGCTAATTGTCTAACTGGAACAAGCTGATTTATTGGGGGAGGGGGGAGGGTCATGGGACTGCTATAGCTGTATAAAATCAACCCCCCCCCTGCATTAGCAGGGACCGGATTGGCATAATATAGTGCGGCATTTCAAAGTGAGCTTTTAAGTGAGAATATATAGTTAGACTATAGTTTGACTAGAGGTGACTTGGGACTGCATCCTTCTGCAAACTCTTCTACACAAGGCAAGCAATGTTGAGCTACTGCTGCGGCACAGTTTATTCGAGCATTTGCCCGTTCTGTGCCGCAGCAGTAGCCTGGCGCGCGCCCGAGTGTGACGGGCGCGCGCCGAAGCAGCGGAAGAGCGCCCTCCGATCGGGGCGCTCTCCCTACCGCTGCCGGGTCCGCCGGGTCCCCCGGAACCCCCTGCCGCTGTCCCGCGATCGCGGGACACCAGGGCTCCCTCGGGGAGCCCCTGGACACGCGTGCAGGGGGCGCACGCTCCCGATGACGCGTGACCGCGCGTCTATGACGCGCGGCACGCCGAGGGGCGGCCACTAGCAAGCCGGGAGATTTCCCGGCTTGCGGTACCGACCACACTTCAATAAAGTGTGTCGGTACTGTATTCTGACCACACTATGATCCCTGCTGTTTGCCTGCACAATTTAACCCCCCACCCCTTTACAACTTATTTCACTACAGCCTCTCCCAACGCTGATTACACACAACTATCTCCTGCACTACTACTAACTCAGCCCACTGCATAGACCCAAGCATTGCAATTCAGAAAAACATTTCACACGTTACAGGCACAACCCTGATGTTTATTCTGCACACACACTTGGCTCAAAACAGCTCCATGCAGCATTACCTAGCTCTGGCATAATAAACCTGCTTTTAACCTCCACTTTGTTCTTTCTCGTGGCCACTCTCTCTATCCACCACAAACTCCCCCCTCCTGGTCCACGCCCAACATCACCATACACCCTGGATTACTCAAAAGCCTTTGCACTATCTATTGAATGTTGGTGGAGAACTCTAAAAACCAGCAAACCAACCTCCGCTCACTCTAATGGCAAACATCATAGAGTAACAACTTGAAAACAACAATTCAAATTTCTACTCATACTATTATTCTCTTTAGCAGGTGATATTGAACCTAACCCAGGCCCTCCCATTACAACTCTGTCCCATACCCCTGAGAATACCCCCTTCAAATTCCAAAAAGGGCTTTCTGTCGTCCATATAATATCTGGAGTCTGCTGCCCAAACTGGATGAACTAAGAGCATGGTGCCTTAATCATAAACCAAAAGCCATCGTTCTTACACAAACATGGCTAACCCCTAAAACCCCTCCCACAATATAGAAAAAAACAACCATGCAAGTGAAGCACATAAAATAATCAGGACTGGATACAAATCAATATATTCCAGAAGGACCAAACTATGCTTGAAGAAAAATTAATATGGTTATGCCCATATTATTATCATGTTAATCAAGAAAAAAAGCAATATTTTATTATTTATACAATATTTGAATACTGTATATACAATTATGCTCAATGCAAGTTATTAATGAATTTAATCATAGAGTGCAGTAGAGAGCCTCAACAAAATTGGAAACATCCCATTCCTTAGTTAGTCCCAATGGAGTCCCAGGCCCTTATTCTGAAAGGTTTGATAGCGCAGATGGCATGCTATCACATGAAAAGCCCCATTTACTTTAATTCGGCTTTGCATGCGATAGCACATCCTCTGCGCTTATCACACCTTACAGAATAAGGAGCCTAGTATCTAATTGCAATATCCAAAATCCCTTATTCGTACACAATAATTTGAACACATCTCCTTCCTGATATTGGTCCTAAACTTCTCTATATCCTGAAAAGAAGAAAAGGACAAATCTTCTTGGTCATATCCATTACAATATTTACAAACTGAGGATTTCTCATCACATCAATAAGGTTGATGTGCTCCCAATGCGCTCTTTCAAAGGCTTAATAGTGCAGCACACATGTTGGGTTCCACATTTACAATTCAACAACTAAAGAACATTTGAGTTTCATAATGAATGAAATGCTTGATAGCATATTTGTCTCCTGTTACATTACTAACATACTAACGACATGTACAAATCTTTTTACCATATCCAAATATACCGAAAGGTTTCATAAACATATGTGTTGGAGGTGATGTACACTGATACAGTATAAGCAAGGGGACAACAAACTTCCCAAAGTCACTGCTTTTTTGGGGACACAAATTGGAGTAGGTACTATAATTTGCTCTAAATCTGGGTCATGATGAGTCAGGTGGAGACTGGCTAATTGACTCTCACTACAATAAACCAGCTCCCTGCTGGACTCATTAACGATAGACAAGCTCTATGTGTGCTGCCTTTTTAAACCAGCGAAAGGCCCTGTCACATACCTCCCGGTTTGTGGGTATCTTGGCTAGACATGGCTGAAGCCCATTCTTCCACTCTCTATCGAAATGTACCTGCAATTCGAAACGAGAGTGGTTGAAGGGATAGAACTCTCAGTCAGGCTGGGACTGGAGCCCTTTCTCCAGGTGCCCTTCACTTCTCCCAGAATTTTTGGGTTTCAACTTTGTGTCACCATCTGACACTCCTAATATGAACTAGAGATGGTTGCCACCTTTCTAGCAGTTTGTGTCGCCAATATGGGGCCGTTGTTGCAGAGGACAGTAGTTACACAGTCTTTGTGTCCTGGTGAAGATAACCTGTGTCTTGTCCCGTATGTGCTTGTATTCACTGCGCTTTAGTCACTCATAGAGGACTTTTTCTGAGCACAGTCTTTCCATGATGTGCTTAGATTCCTTACATCTGTAGAGGACTCCTGGCTCAAGCTACATTTTCCACTTTACCAAGTCTTTTTCCCTGAGACTAGGGTGACCACCCGCGTCTGGTTTAGTATCAATGATTGTGGATGGTTAAACCCCGGTGGAGTATTTATCCGCTCTAATTGACCCACATGGTATTTCTGTTTGGTAGTCTGTAGACTTATTATCTTGACATATTAATTTTCTACCCTAAAGGATTCATCAGTGAGTGGGGAAATCCCAAGTGATATCTGGCGAGGTATCTCTGCTATAGTAGCACCGTTTTGATGTTCTTTCGTTACCAGGGAGCCCTGGTCTACAGCTTTCTCATACATCAAAGCCTTATCCGCAACAAGCATAACCCCAAGAGATAATTTGCATTTGGTTCAGGATACTTAAATTCCACTACATCAATTTGGTTGCAGTTCTCCTCACACCTAACTGTTACCTGTGGCCTCTCTTTTTGTAATTGGCAAACCTGTAGTCATGTGCCCTTTTCCTTTGCAAAGACGAATAAACAAATAGTGTTGCATCTTTAGGGCTGTGATCACAGATACCGTTCTATCTCATTATAGCCAAAGACTGTATGCTTATAGCGCCTATTTCATCGTGAGGAATATGAATTGGGCAATGTGGGCACAGTAACATGACTGGATTTTTATTGCGCTTCTTTCTCAGTCGTAATTCGGTTCTTTTTTCCTGAATTTTGTGAAAGCCAATTGTAGCACTGGGATGGTATTGCAGGTGTGCTTATATCAACGCACAGCTTGCTTGGTTATGGTATAGGACCTATATCTAGATTGAATAACACAAACAGCTACCTTCATTTTGCTGTAGCATTTTTGAGGCAGACACTTCCTAACATTTGACTGGAGTAAAATTACACATTGCTTCAAATGTTCATAATTCTTTCTTTGTCATTGCATTCTCCATATTGACTGGAAAAGGCATGCTGCTTTATTCTGGTAAAACAGCTTCTGTTCCTCTGTAGACAGCCTGTATGATGGGCTGTGCAGAGCATTTGCGCAGATCCTCTTCTCTCTCCAACCTGCCTTGGATAAGAGCTCTGTAATATTTCTGGAGGGTTAGCAGGCCTTTCTTCTTTCAAACTCTGCTCTAATCTGAGAGAGTTCCAGCTGAAGAACTAGGGATTTTGCTCTTTTCCTGCTGAAAGGCGCCCTCTGCATCTTTCAGTGCTAACTGCGCTTCCAACTTTTCTTTTGGTTTTGTTTCTTCACCTATTTTTCGTGAGGCTTCTCATTTTCTTCACTGACTGGATCAGACAGATATGAAACCTCCTTTGTCAGATTTCTATTCTTTCTTTCTAAAGTCTGCTTAACCCTCTGGACCTTCTCGTAGTCCTCCTTCCATTTACGCACTTCTGAATTTAGACTCCGGGTCTTCTGACGCGAGACTGTTAGCACTATGTTGAGGGCATAAAGCTCTTTCCGAAAGCCTTCAAGATCCATACTAAGACTGTGAACATCTTTCTAAGAGACTTTCAGCTCTGCTGCCAGACTGGGAATTTTTTTTTTTTTTTTTTAGAGATTTTCAGTTCTGTGTGGAGACTGCTGATTTCCTGGTGTAAAGCTTCCAGCTCTGTGCGGAGAGTGTGAATTTTGTTCTGGAAGATGTCTAAGTCTGTCCTGAGACCACTGACCTGGCGAGGGACATATAGTTCTGTACTGAGAGTATGAACCACTTCCTGGAAGACCTCCCACTCAGAACTGAAACAGTGATAACTTTCTGGGAGACTGCCAGCTCGGCAAGGAGTCTGCGAATCTCTTCCAGTGAGACTTTGAGTTCTATACTGAGGCTGCAAAATTACTTTAGAGAGTGTCTTAGCTCTATACAGAGATGGAGAACATCCCTTTAAGCCTCCTTCTGCTTCTCGTCCATGGCAGTAAGTTCAGCATTCAACGTCTCCAGAGCTTTCAACAGTTGCCTCTGTTTTTCATCCATGGCCTTAAGTTCAGCATTCGCCATTTCCAGAGTTGTCAACAGTTGCATCTGTTCTTTCACCCTGTTGGAACAGATGGTAATGTAGTAGGCCAAGGTATCTGGTCTGCTTGCCCAGACCTTCTTTAAACAATTGTTCTTGGGCTGTTTGCAGTGCATATTCAGGTTTGGTCAAGGGATCGTCACTCACTTAGCCTGCTTCCGCTTCCCTGGTATTATTTGCTGAACGTTTCTTCCTATCGGGACAGGAGAGGCTCTTTTTTGGGGTACAGAACCTCTGGCATGGGTCCCTGGGGATTCCATAATTTCCTGGATGAATCTTCCCTTTGCTCTAGGCTGCAGGGCATCTGAAGCCCCCTTTTTTCTCCATGGGGTCTGCGGATGTGTCTGACCCTTCCATGGTAAGCAGAGAACATTGTTTCTTTTTCCACCCTTTTGCTTTGGATGATCAGGGATACTGGGGTCTCCTTCTTTGTTTGAAACATTAGCCGTTTCACTGAAACCACCATGCTTTACTTGCAGTTGCATTAGCTGGTGGAAATATTCAGCATTCAGCTGCTCTTGCTGACACCACTCATATTCACGGTCGTAAAGACCTGTCTTTTTGGTGCATACCTGGTTCATTCAGCTCCACCATTCTAGGGGTGTTTTGTGAGTGCATCGTTTTCCTGGGCCCACATACTGTAAGAGACCTCCTCACATGTATCCTCGTCCCACCAGAAGGGACACTATTCCGTGTGGTCAGGTTCATTAGAGGAACACCACATTTTGCCATCCATTTTGGCGGTATTAGGTGTATTCTTCCCTTGACCTCAGATGCACCATTTCAGCGATTTTCTCCTTATATGCAAGAACCCCAGCTGTTAGTCCTTCAGGTGAGCAGACCTTACTTGCAGAGTTCATAGCTCTCACAGGCATCTCTGTAAACTTTTTATTTTTCTGAGCGGCCATTTAAAAAATACAATTTTTTTCTTTTTTCCGCACATGTGGTGGACTTTGGTCACAGAGTCAGTGTGTGGGTCACTGTCTGTCACTGCCCCCCTCCCCCCCAGACAAATTGTGGTCTTGTGGCTTTCTCTAGCGCAGTGTAGCTTTTCTGCCTGAATGTGTAGCCCTTTAATTTTGCTCACTTCAGCATGAGGTTCCTAGTTTTGTTGCTCAAGCTGTTGCAGGAAATGTAGGCACATAAAAGAAGAACAATTTCCCAGACGATCTATGGGGTCCCTTTGAATTTCAAGGGCCACCTCTCATTCCGACGTCTGATACCATATGTAAGCGACGAATGCGGAGTTACAACCAGCGAGATATGTTTGGGGAAAATAAACCTTGGCTTTTATTCAGCCCGTAGCTTCAATCAATACATCTTTAAGGAAGCACATAAATAACAAACAGCCTATCCCTTTGTAATGGCTAACCCACTTCCCATTCCCTATCTGAAGGGCTGGGAGGCTAGGCCTCTTGCCAACATCTAACCCCAAAGTACAAAGAGGTATCTATAAGTAGTGGGCTCTTTATGTCAGTGTCTGGGTTGGAGTCTGTTGGGGAGACACTTTCTGCTTGGGTTCCAGGATCCACTGTGCCCTGGAATAGAGGGTCTGCTTCCCGGGGAATCTCTTCTGGCAATACAGTCCAACTGTGTTCAAGAGCCCTCTGCAGTTTGTGCAGCACACATTTAAAACTGCTTGATGAGTCAGGTGGAGACTGGCTAATTGACTCAAGCTACAATTAACCAGCTCCCTGCTGGACTCATCAGCTGCACACCGGCTCTATATGTGCTGCCTTTTTAAACTTGGGAAAGGCCCGGTCACAGTCTCCTTTTGTGATAAGTTTTTTTGTTCTGTTTCCCCCTCTTTTTTCATTGGTATATGATCAATTCTCATACAGAACAATCCCTTGGAGTCAGAGTTATGTTTGTTTTTAAAATGTTTAGAGACACTATGTGTGTCGAAGCCAATATCAATGTTCCATACTTGCTCCAGTATCCTTGTTCGTAACAGTCTAAAAGTACGACCCACATACTGTAGGTTATAAGGACACTGGAGCAGATACACAACATGATCAGAACAACAATTAATAATACAGGAAATATTACATTTCTCATTGGTGGTATGTGATTGGCTCTTTTATGTACTGGTCCAAAGATAGGGACAGTTCATGAAGCGTATTTTGAGCCTGCGCCAGTCCCACAGGATCCATGTTCTCCCAGGTCACAGGGGAAACAGGAGAAGGAACACAGGAGGCCAGGGTCTGTTTTAACTCTCTAAGGCGCTGGGCCTTAATAAGGAGTTCTTTACGGAGCTGTCTTTCAGACAGAGTTAAGCCTATAAACAGGGACTTGGTTTCAGGGGGGGGGGGCAGTATTTCAAACAGGAACCGGTCTTCAGACAGCATTTCAGACAGGAACAGTCCTACCCTCACCACAGCGTGGTCCGAGTTTGGGGGCCGAGCATACTGTAACGGACGTGCTCGCCACAAACCGGGACCGGACTGCGGGGCTGAGGTGGGGATGTGAATACACCGACCTTAGACCATGAAGCCGGTTCTGGATTGCGCAGTTCTTAGTCAATTGTAGTCTGTTCAGGGTTTGAGAAGACAGGGTAATACATTGACAAGCCGGGGTCAGAGTTGGAGACGTTAGAGTAGTCGATATCCAGGCTGGGGTTCGACAAATGGTAGGCGGGTGCGAAGCGCTTCAGCGTAGCAGCTGAAGCATGGGAATGGCCTCTGCGTGAGGAGCGGGAGCGGCCCATGATTAAGGTCGCTGCAAGGTGTGAATGCAGCAGCTCTCAGGAACAAGGTAAGACTAGCACTGGGGATCCAGCGCTTCAGCACAGGAATAAGGAAGCAGACCTCTGCCTGGGGTAAATGCAGCAGGTCTCAGGAACAAGGCAAGATCAGCACTTGGGATCCAGAACTTCAGTACAGGAACCAGAAAGCAGACCTCTGCCTGCAGTGAATGCAGCAGGTCTCAGGGACAAGGCTAAAGCAGGAGTGTTAGTGGCAAACACAGTTACATCCAAGTGAATCTTGGTCTATGCTCAGCAATGAGGGAAAGGGAGAGCCCAGTATAAGAAGGGCAGATAGCCAATCCCAAGACAGGGGTGTGTGGGAATTCCTCCAATGCCAGAGCAGAGAGACAGAGCTGCAGTGATTGCAAGCACAGGTTATAGTGCTTGGTGAGTTGGTGAGCTCTCAGACAGACCTTCCCTTGGATTTGCAAGAGTGAGCTCCAGCCAAAACCAGGAATGGATTCCTTACAAGATACCAGTAAAGTCCCGCTCCAACCGGTGTCCCAGATGCATTATGGTGAGTGATTTGAGCTGAGCTGATCTAGAGCACCCTCACGCTGATGTCCTGCTTCTTCCTGGTTCTTCATCCCGCCTCCAGATGGCGCGTCCCTTCATCAGTGCGTCATGACTCCTTGTTTCGTCACACTTGTTAGTTTCTCAAGGATCCTTTCTCAAGGCACACCCCCCTGAAGAAGATCCCTCCCCAGGATCGAAATGTTGGTTCTGTATGTGTCTGTTCTAATACACTTTTTTGTATACTTACCTGTAAGTGCTGCCTCTTTATTTGCTGTTCTGCTGAATGGTAAAGTATAATATATATATATATATATATCGTATTATATATATATGATATATATATATATTACTATATATATATTCAACCTCCCCATACACATACACACACACACACACACACACACACTCATATATACATACAGAGGTATTAAATAAACATTTTGTCTTTACCCTATGCATTTTAACTTGTAGTGGTTTTTGATTTACAGTATATCAGTAATCTTTATAGGACTGTCAATTATGGGCCTTGTGGCTATAACTTGGCAACATTAACACGGAATACACATTTATTTATGTGAAGTTTGGAGCATGTTCAACACTGCAAGAGCCAGAAGGAAATGAAGCCCTAGTACAACACTACCTCATCTATACTTAGCTTTATGAGTCAATTATTACCTATTATTCTATAGTTTTAAGCATCCGTTCATGCAATCAATGCTGGTTTTCAACGGAAAACAGTCAAAACAGCCGCTTCAGAATATACAGTAATATATAGCATAAGGCATTACATGCATAATGTTGTATTGACTGGTATTGAAGTAATGCGATTTACTGTTATTAATGTAACAAAAGCATCTGGAAAAAAGACTTCTGTAGTCCCCGAAGCTAATTTACAACAAAATAAAAACATACAGTAAACATACTGTAACCCTTTCTATGCCAGAGGGCACTGCAATGCATTACCACTGAGGTAGCATCAAGGCCATACCGATCCAAATATAGTTTGACCATGCTTTTCCAGATGCATAAACATATTGGATGTTTAAGATTATTATATATTTAGCAAACACATACCTGATCATATAGCTTCAAAATCTTATTATTTTTTTTTGCAATTTGCACTTAGAACAGAAAAAGTCTGGGAAAATGTGGTGTATACAACAGATAATAGATAATGACGTAGATAATGAAGGGATCTGTCTGTTGAGTTGTAACAGAGACTTTGAAGAATAGTGTATTCGACGTTTATGTGTTTGCTACACGCATTAAAGCTAAGAGTTGAAGAATTTGTGAATAATCCCCTTAGACTGACAAACAAGATAAGTTATTTAATGCCTAGAGTTGTTAACTATTAGAAATCACATTTTGATGAAAATGTAAAGGGTTCATGGAATAAACAATAATTGTTTTGTGACTACTCCTACGAAGATAAATTCAAGAAGAATAAACACTACACATCATGGATTTTGAGCATTGCATTTAATTTGATATTACAGAGAACATGGTGTAAAAACATCAGTTCACTAGAATCATTATAACTTGCAAATCATTTAGAAAATGGATTGATGTCAATAACTTTGCACATAATTTGTGAGACGTGTTGTTTGATTAATATGGTTGTTCATGTCATCTAGAAACCAGTAGTGGCATACCTAAATCTGCCTGCTCTTTCATTGGCAAATACTGTACATTTGCATGTTATGATATCTTCAAACCAAAAGGTAAAGTTAAGTGGCAGCCAGGATCACAGGATATTGAACCTATGTGTGTTTAGTGCACTGACTTCTTTTTTAGTGAAGATCTTGTCAGTTGCTACATTCCTGCTTCTAATAAGCTTAAAATGCATAATCTTTGATAATTTCCGATAGAGAATGGAAAGATTTGTACAAGCATTGGAGATACATCACAAAATCTTAAAATATAGTCTCTGGTAAAATGCCAAAATAGCCCCGTTTGCATTTATTGTTACTCTATGGATTCCATGGGTTGTAGATTGAATCGCTTTAAAGGAGATATCACTGACCCACATTTGCATCTTATTTTAGTACTTTGAATGTGGGGTTTAATGCAAAATCAAAGTTCTGCTTCTACCTCATTTTCTTAATATATCACCAGGACATAGACATAGTATGTACTTTGGTACTTTTCAGCTTTGCTATCTCTGAATATATTTTTTCTAAGATTAATTTAATCAGAGCAATAACAAGCCTGATTTATTTCCCTTAACATTTTCTCCACCATCTTTAGGAAAGCAAAAAAAAAAAACTTTGTAGTTTGTTTTCTCAAATATACATCCTGGCTCTAAGCATCGACATTCTTTCATTTCTTCCTTATAGTTACAAAAACTGTACATTACAAACAGTATAGAAACAAACAAAAAAAAAAGAAAATAATTTGCAGCACATTCTGGCTAATGGTCTATATGCAGTTAGATTTACAGATCAAAAAGAACTAAGTTAGAGCCTAATTCTTCATAGTGCACAGTAGATACAGTATATCACTAGTTAGTGGAAGTGATTCTGTGTTGCTAGTTTTCATCTGCACAGAGGACTAAAGACAACTCTGTTCTGTAAAGCTTTCCTCCATCCGACAAGGCCATGATGCTTTTCTTGTATGTTGCAATGCTGTTAATGTCAAGCTCCTATTAAAAGAACAGATAATGCTTTGTAATCCAGTTTAGTTAACCATATAACCAACCCAATTTGCACATGAATCAGGGCAAAATATGTCCCCTTTCTTATCAGAGAATCTGCACTGATGCATTTCCCATCCCAATTCTCATCTTTATACATTTTGCATAACTATTCATATGATGCTCTTCAAATATTTTAAAAGCATCTCCAAACCTCCATGACCAATGTATTCTGTGAAGGATTCACATCCCTATTACCAAGGATAAGACTTCTTAATGTGCTTCAGCAATTACATTGAGAAGTTCTCTCTTTATCCTTTCTATAAATTAGTCAGATATTTTTTTAAATCTAATTTAAATCCAGATTGTCCCTTTCCGGAAATAAAGTCAACAATTACCTTTTTATTCTTTTCACAAAGATCTTTCAACAAGGCATCCAATTCATTTTCATCTATGTATCCACTGCCATCCTGTATGATAAATAAATGGAAAGCAGCCTTGTGACAAGAAGGTTTTAGCCTCATTCAAAGGTACAGAACTCAAAGTTTCTCTCATAACAAACAGCATCACAGAATATTAACTATGGACCACAGTATAACAAGTGAAAAACATAACACTAGTTCAAATACTAATTAGCTATACTATTGCAGATGCACAAGAATAAATGGATTGGGGACATATGTTTATTATTTAATCAGCAAAAACATACCTGATCATATAACTCAAAAACCTTATTAAATTCTTTTCCACACATTTTCACTCCCTAGAAGACAAAGCATATATATAAAGAATGTTATACCGTTGGTACACTTGCGAACAATGATAGATATGAATTTCTCTTATACTGTACTGTATGTAAAAATGCTGCATACCTGGAATTTTAGAAGGAAATTCTCCTGCACAGGAAGTAACCTTTGGGGAAAGCATAGTATATTCAATTTAATTAGTATATCACTTCATATGGAAAGTCGTTTGCATTCACTAATCATGACATTTAGAAGATGAATTAAAAAAAGAAAATGTAAACATTTCTATTAGAGGCTAAATAAGGAGCAGTCTGTTTAATAGAAGGTGGAGATTAAGCATTAACCAAGATTCACAGGGGATATATATCAAGATGGTACAGTTTTCTCTGAAACATGTACAAAGGTTTTTTTTTATCTGTATCAATTTGCATGGGCAACATATGTACTGTATAAAGCTTTTTTCGATGTACTGAATCTATAAAAAAATAAAAGTTAAAGTATTTTATGTGTAGTGTATTATTTTTTTTAGAAATGTACATCCTTTGATCTGCTCCAAAGACAACATTTATAATCAGCTAATTAGTCTGGAACAGGCTGTGTTTCATTGTGGCTGATAAAGAAGAGTGACGTGGAAATAAAGATCATTCATATGGATGCTCAAACTATAAAAATAAACAAAAATGTTTCAATTATGAGCAAACATTTTTAGAGAGTCATTAAGTTCTTTTTCTTAAACAGTAGTTGCAACAAGGTTCAAACATGCACAGCATGAAGCACATGCACTTTCTATTTCTGCAAATGTCCTCATTGATAGCAAAAGAGGCAAAAATGTGCCACAATTGTCAGAGAATAATTCTCATCTGAATAGCCACCTGAATTTGTGAAATGTTTAAAAACATGTACAGTATGAAACATGATTTTCCTAATTCATAATCCTCATAAATCTATCCACACATTTATAGGTATATTTTTGTCAGATTTTAATGTTATGCCTTAAGCTGGACTTTGACTTCTGAAGCGAAGTTAGAATTGATACTACTTTAGGTAGACTTGGATAACTGAGCTTCATTAGAGTACAATAACTTCATTAATTCTCCTTTACCATGTATATCTTTACCATGTATATCTTTATATATATATATCACATTTTACAAAGTCTCCCTTTGGGAAAAGAGACATATTATATAATAAACTTGTCAGAACATTTTCTTAAATAATAAATAAACAGCTAAGTAGCAACACCAGTCTTCAGAAGCAAAGAATACATTTTAAACTACATAATATTTTACATGTTTGTAATCGATTAAAGTAGTAATTGTAGATTGTGTACAATTGTGTATAGTTTACCTTAATAGATCCAGGAGATCCACAGAGTTCAAGAGTGATGCTCTCAAACCAGGGAGCCCCTGGTTGCCGGTTAAAGAAACTAAACATTTTTGCCACTTTCTGGGATGAAACTATAATATGGTCACTTGGATCACCAATAGAATCAGGAGAGGATGCTATGGCTTTCTCTTGTCTGCCAGAGTCAAGGCTTACCACAGTGGCTATAGTGTTCTCCTATGCATGTGTTCTTGTCCGAAAGAGTTCAGATATGTACAGGCATTCCCCGCTTTAAGTACACTCACTTTAAGTACACTCGCGAGTAAGTACATATCGCCCAATAGGCAAATGGCAGCTCACACATGCGCCTGTCAGCACGTCCTGAACAGCAATACCGGCTCCCTACCTGTACCGAAGCTGTGCGCAAGCGGGGAGACTATAGAGCCTGTTACACACGTGTTATTTACATCAGTTATGCACGTATATGACGATTGCAGTACAGTACATGCATCGATAAGTGAGGAAAAGGCAGTGCTTCACTTTAAGTACATTTTCACTTTACATACATGCTCCGGTCCCATTGCGTACGTTAATGTGGGGTTTGCCTGTATTGTGTTTGAGATCCACGGGATTACCCAGATCGATCAATGTAAAACTCAAGGCATACAATAAAAAAATTGAGCATCTGCTTTAAGAGGTAGTGTTTATTCCTCTTCACTGGCAAAAAGTACAATGGCCTACTGCAAATGGTACAATCTAATGGTTCCACATCTATATAGAATATTTAGAATTGCAAGTACCTTACCTTGCCATTTCTGTAAGGCCCAGTTTTCCATCATTATTTGAATCAAACATCCTGAGCTACAAATAAGAAAACTTTATCAATCATTTTCTTTGACATATGAAACATTGCTATTTCTTAATATTAACACAGAACTGCTCTGATTTTAAAGCCCCTATTAAATATTGTACATATGAGTAAAACATAGCTGAGGATGTATAAATACCATATATACAGTACTATAAGAATAGTAGCTAGATAGATTAGAAGTTGTTGCATTTTTTTTTACTGTGTTAGCATTTTTTCCACAATATTGAATACTTAAGTAATGATCCCTGAAGAACAGGGCATTACTGGCCAATAATACCCTGGCTGGAAGAGTTGAAGGCCCGAGGCGAAGCCGAGGGACTTTAACCCAGCCAGGGCATTATTGGCCAGTAATGCCCTGTTCTGAGGGGATTATTACTATTATAGGTTAAATGTAGGCTTATTTCATAAATAATAGACACTTTTGTAAAGTTAAATATTTTTTTTATTCAAATAAAATGGTAAACACATAAAACAACCTCTATATACTCTTAAACTGCAGATATCTATATCCACACACTGCCGCCCCCTCTGTGTGTATACACACACACATACACACACACACACACACACACACACACACACAACACACACACACACACACACACACACACACCACACACACAACACACACATACAGCTCACACACAACTGCTGCTGACACACACACACATCCCAAAACAGCACACCACACCACAACAGGATCGCTAGACACACAACAACTCACCTCCCCTCTACACGCCACACACATCAACTCTACACACGCCAGCCAGCTCTACACCATCCACAAACTCATGCTGTCTACACACACATGCTACACCCATAAACACTGCTACTGACACACCACCCACAGACCGACAACTGAGTTCTAAACCACCACACACGTAACACCTGGAACACTGACACACACGACACACAACATCCCCCACCCCCCTAGCACACACACACATCAACACACACACACACACCCACACACACACACACACCACACACTCAACACACACACCACACACACACACCAACACCCACATCATTTCCTTTCTTCCCATAATTTAAATACTAGAAAATGGCAGCAAAATAAAAATATCTTTATCATGGATTTCATCAAATGAATTATGTGAATCAGTGCATATTGTTTTCATTGGCATTGGAATGTGGTATAATATTAAAACAAACAAGGATATCAAGAACATGTTTTATTCAATATGGCTTATTCATATTTAACTAAACATTTAATACAAGGTACATTTAATTATATAGTCACAAGAAACATAGATTGTAAGCTTATCTGGGCAGGGCTGTGTCTGTAAAATCATTCCTATGTCCTGCGTTCCGCGCACTATACTGTAATTGTGAAGCGCTTTCAGTCCCATTGGTAGATAAGTGCTAGATAAAATAATAATTATTTCAGTAAAAACTAGACAGGCTTAGTTTACTATGTATTTCTCTGTTCATGATCTACATTTCCTGTACCTAAAATATGCAATAGATACATACTAGAATTGAATGCAATTGAGCTCCATGGGGATTAATATTGTTGCCTGGCACAGATGCCATTTTAACCTGTGTATAAAATAAAATTAAGTCCAAAATAAAATCCATGTTAATGATTCTATTACTATGTATGTACTCTGCCACTCTTCTTAGAAAATGTAATTATCTATTAAATGATACTGACATGAATTTGATATTAGAAAACCCCGGGATTTAATTTGTTTGCCGTCATCGACAATTATTTCTTAGCTTTTTTAGTAACCTTTACAAGTGAAATATCTCTCGCTGGAATCATCTACTGAATCCTGGTGCTAATATAAATAACCGGCCTATCTGCTTACCAGGCTTCTCTCATGCAATCAACTGTATTACAATTGCTGATGGTTCGGTATGATCATTTCGCTCTTCTACATTAGCCTTTGTATCTAACCCTTTCTAATAAATCTTTGTCTCTCCACTTTTTTGACTATACAAAGAGAAAAAAAATGATAAATCCAATTATCGTTTGGGATTCAAGTTACTTATCTTGTTGCTCAGTACAATATAGTTACTCCTCAAGCCTATATTAATGCAAGTCGGGTACATTTGAAACAAAGTAACAACACATTTCCACTGAGAGATGTGCTCCAAATTACTCTCCTAGGCCCAGATTTACCCATTGATGTGGATCCTTAGTAAAATGATTGTTAGTAAATGGTCCTTAAGGTGTCCTGTGGCTTAATACAAATGCTGCATCTTTATTCAATATATTTTGTGGATTGAACTACAATGTAACAGAGCTTAATCATTTTAGGGCATACAGCATTGGAAACTATAGTAACATTATATATATATTTAAGATTAATAGTTATCCTTATAATTACAGCATGACATTTGATAGGATTATTATCATATCCTTTAAGACTCAGCACCAACAGCACATGAAATTTTCATGGGTTGCAATGTAACTTCAGATGTACCTTCCACCAGCATTTGCTAAATCCCTTTCCCTTCTCTTCATCTAAAAAAGCTTAATAAAAAGCTCAACTTTTCAACTAGTCTTTCAGCATTCTATAAAATGCTACGCTATACCTTACTTTTTTAGCTTCTGTGCTATACGCTTTTATTCCTAACATTTACACTCTCACAGACTCAGTCGATAATTGCTGTATGTATGGATCAAATCTGTAATAAAACAAGCTACATTTAGTATGCTTCACACAAGCAGTGCCTTTGAACATATCACTGCCAGAGAAGGGGTTAATTCAATTATGAACAGGGCTTAGAATAAAGCCATCAGAACATCAATAAATTAAAGGAATGAACTCCATCTTGAGTAATATCTCAATGTATTCGCTACCCACAAGCAGCTCATCATTATGCGTATAACACTCCTACAGTACAGTATGTGTTAAATCACTGATAAACCACTTCAACACTACGACCGACTGGAGTCACATTCAGTACAGTGCATTGCAGGCCATCCTGGTTTTAAACTTTATAACTTTATATGAATAGTGTGTTCACTCCTCATATAAATTAGCCAGCAAGTTCCAAACAAAATGTAAACACATTACAAAAAATGTAAATTAATATACAGTATGTCCATAAAATAGAGAGTTTATCAGAGGTGGAACATGAATGGGTATTATGTTTTAAACCGTTCTGCTCATTTGAAAGCACAGATACTGCTGGATTCTCCTGTGATTCCCTCTCTTCAAATGACATGCTTTTTTACTCATTAAGAATTAGGACACTTAATAATAGCAGAGTGCACTTTTCAGAACAGGATATCACAGCCAGTAATGACTTTGCCTTTTCAGCATACTGCTTACATAAAAGACATCTCTCACAGCACCTATTAACTATTAGAACTTGCATAGCAGCTCACTTCTAAATCTATCAATGTAATACTATTATTAAACTCGGTTGCACATAATATATAATTGTATCCGTGTGATGAGATCCAGTTAATGAACAGACAAAATCAATGCCAGCATACATTTTCAAATATTTTATACCCGTGACATGAGATTTAGTCACTCACCATCATAGTCATATTAAGAAAAGATATGCGCTATCAACAATGTTTTACTAATGAGTACATGTATCTGCACATTTAAAAGAGCTTTCATTCCACAGTCACATACATTGTATGGGGACAAACTTGGTTAGGATTTATGCATTAGGAACCTTTAGTGAATAGGGAGTCTACAGTGCATTACTTTACCAATGTATTCAGTTTTCAAAACCTGGATTTAAGATGTTAAACCTTTAGGCAAGAGAAATTAGGTCAGATTGTCATTGATGTTACTTGTCCTAATAAAATGAACGTAATTTGGGTCATTTTATCCTTCATTCAGGGTATGGAAGCAAAAGTTGCTGACTGCTTTTTAGTTTGAAACTTTTTGCATTATGTAATGATTTATTGTGGCACCTTATTTGAAAACAAAGATGCACGTTAGAAGTAATTTCTTTCCCAATACAATTATCTGTTTCACAAAGAGTCATTTTTAAAGGTCTCTTAGCATCATGGCATTAAGGGACTGTGCATGACTTTTGTGATATGTACGTAAATTGTGTGTTGGGGAGTTTGTATACGAGTCATTACATGACACATTTTGTAAGCGTGTTTCTATGTGTCCTGCTTTGACTAGCAAAAACAAACAACTTTCCTACTGTAGGTCTGAGGTGGTATAAATCTCCCTGGCTAAGGCCGCGTCCATAGTAAGCGCGACAGCGTGAGCAACATCGCACGCGCCACACACAAAAGCCTGTGAGGCATTGTGCACGGCCATAGAGCACGCGTCCGCATGCACGAGTGCGACGGCGCGACCGATTTTTCGAGAGACAAAATCTTTTCATTTTGTCTCGCGGCGGCCGGGTCATGTGCGTGGTTCAGCCAATGATGGCAAACTGGTCACGTGACACCCCCAAACATGGAATTGAAGCTGCTCTTGGTGGTGTCTCCTTCTCCAGGCCCTACAGGCTACAAACACAAAAAACACAGCGCACAACGCTCATAGTGCATTAAAAATTACACACACACACACACACACACACACACACACACACACACACACAGCATTACTGGCTTCCATAATTAAATACTAGAAAATGGCAGCAAAATAAAAATATCTTTATCATGGATTTCATCAAATGAATTATGTGAATCAGTGCATATTGTTTTCATTGGCATTGGAATGTGGTATAATATTAAAACAAACAAGGATATCAAGAACATGTTTTATTCAATATGGCTTATTCATATTTAACTAAACATTTAATACAAGGTACATTTAATTATATAGTCACAAGAAACATAGATTGTAAGCTTATCTGGGCAGGGCTGTGTCTGTAAAATCATTCCTATGTCCTGCGTTCCGCGCACTATACTGTAATTGTGAAGCGCTTTCAGTCCCATTGGTAGATAAGTGCTAGATAAAATAATAATTATTTCAGTAAAAACTAGACAGGCTTAGTTTACTATGTATTTCTCTGTTCATGATCTACATTTCCTGTACCTAAAATATGCAATAGATACATACTAGAATTGAATGCAATTGAGCTCCATGGGGATTAATATTGTTGCCTGGCACAGATGCCATTTTAACCTGTGTATAAAATAAAATTAAGTCCAAAATAAAATCCATGTTAATGATTCTATTACTATGTATGTACTCTGCCACTCTTCTTAGAAAATGTAATTATCTATTAAATGATACTGACATGAATTTGATATTAGAAAACCCCGGGATTTAATTTGTTTGCCGTCATCGACAATTATTTCTTAGCTTTTTTAGTAACCTTTACAAGTGAAATATCTCTCGCTGGAATCATCTACTGAATCCTGGTGCTAATATAAATAACCGGCCTATCTGCTTACCAGGCTTCTCTCATGCAATCAACTGTATTACAATTGCTGATGGTTCGGTATGATCATTTCGCTCTTCTACATTAGCCTTTGTATCTAACCCTTTCTAATAAATCTTTGTCTCTCCACTTTTTTGACTATACAAAGAGAAAAAAAATGATAAATCCAATTATCGTTTGGGATTCAAGTTACTTATCTTGTTGCTCAGTACAATATAGTTACTCCTCAAGCCTATATTAATGCAAGTCGGGTACATTTGAAACAAAGTAACAACACATTTCCACTGAGAGATGTGCTCCAAATTACTCTCCTAGGCCCAGATTTACCCATTGATGTGGATCCTTAGTAAAATGATTGTTAGTAAATGGTCCTTAAGGTGTCCTGTGGCTTAATACAAATGCTGCATCTTTATTCAATATATTTTGTGGATTGAACTACAATGTAACAGAGCTTAATCATTTTAGGGCATACAGCATTGGAAACTATAGTAACATTATATATATATTTAAGATTAATAGTTATCCTTATAATTACAGCATGACATTTGATAGGATTATTATCATATCCTTTAAGACTCAGCACCAACAGCACATGAAATTTTCATGGGTTGCAATGTAACTTCAGATGTACCTTCCACCAGCATTTGCTAAATCCCTTTCCCTTCTCTTCATCTAAAAAAGCTTAATAAAAAGCTCAACTTTTCAACTAGTCTTTCAGCATTCTATAAAATGCTACGCTATACCTTACTTTTTTAGCTTCTGTGCTATACGCTTTTATTCCTAACATTTACACTCTCACAGACTCAGTCGATAATTGCTGTATGTATGGATCAAATCTGTAATAAAACAAGCTACATTTAGTATGCTTCACACAAGCAGTGCCTTTGAACATATCACTGCCAGAGAAGGGGTTAATTCAATTATGAACAGGGCTTAGAATAAAGCCATCAGAACATCAATAAATTAAAGGAATGAACTCCATCTTGAGTAATATCTCAATGTATTCGCTACCCACAAGCAGCTCATCATTATGCGTATAACACTCCTACAGTACAGTATGTGTTAAATCACTGATAAACCACTTCAACACTACGACCGACTGGAGTCACATTCAGTACAGTGCATTGCAGGCCATCCTGGTTTTAAACTTTATAACTTTATATGAATAGTGTGTTCACTCCTCATATAAATTAGCCAGCAAGTTCCAAACAAAATGTAAACACATTACAAAAAATGTAAATTAATATACAGTATGTCCATAAAATAGAGAGTTTATCAGAGGTGGAACATGAATGGGTATTATGTTTTAAACCGTTCTGCTCATTTGAAAGCACAGATACTGCTGGATTCTCCTGTGATTCCCTCTCTTCAAATGACATGCTTTTTTACTCATTAAGAATTAGGACACTTAATAATAGCAGAGTGCACTTTTCAGAACAGGATATCACAGCCAGTAATGACTTTGCCTTTTCAGCATACTGCTTACATAAAAGACATCTCTCACAGCACCTATTAACTATTAGAACTTGCATAGCAGCTCACTTCTAAATCTATCAATGTAATACTATTATTAAACTCGGTTGCACATAATATATAATTGTATCCGTGTGATGAGATCCAGTTAATGAACAGACAAAATCAATGCCAGCATACATTTTCAAATATTTTATACCCGTGACATGAGATTTAGTCACTCACCATCATAGTCATATTAAGAAAAGATATGCGCTATCAACAATGTTTTACTAATGAGTACATGTATCTGCACATTTAAAAGAGCTTTCATTCCACAGTCACATACATTGTATGGGGACAAACTTGGTTAGGATTTATGCATTAGGAACCTTTAGTGAATAGGGAGTCTACAGTGCATTACTTTACCAATGTATTCAGTTTTCAAAACCTGGATTTAAGATGTTAAACCTTTAGGCAAGAGAAATTAGGTCAGATTGTCATTGATGTTACTTGTCCTAATAAAATGAACGTAATTTGGGTCATTTTATCCTTCATTCAGGGTATGGAAGCAAAAGTTGCTGACTGCTTTTTAGTTTGAAACTTTTTGCATTATGTAATGATTTATTGTGGCACCTTATTTGAAAACAAAGATGCACGTTAGAAGTAATTTCTTTCCCAATACAATTATCTGTTTCACAAAGAGTCATTTTTAAAGGTCTCTTAGCATCATGGCATTAAGGGACTGTGCATGACTTTTGTGATATGTACGTAAATTGTGTGTTGGGGAGTTTGTATACGAGTCATTACATGACACATTTTGTAAGCGTGTTTCTATGTGTCCTGCTTTGACTAGCAAAAACAAACAACTTTCCTACTGTAGGTCTGAGGTGGTATAAATCTCCCTGGCTAAGGCCGCGTCCATAGTAAGCGCGACAGCGTGAGCAACATCGCACGCGCCACACACAAAAGCCTGTGAGGCATTGTGCACGGCCATAGAGCACGCGTCCGCATGCACGAGTGCGACGGCGCGACCGATTTTTCGAGAGACAAAATCTTTTCATTTTGTCTCGCGGCGGCCGGGTCATGTGCGTGGTTCAGCCAATGATGGCAAACTGGTCACGTGACACCCCCAAACATGGAATTGAAGCTGCTCTTGGTGGTGTCTCCTTCTCCAGGCCCTACAGGCTACAAACACAAAAAACACAGCGCACAACGCTCATAGTGCATTAAAAATTATATTAACATAAACAATATTTAAGGTGAGTATCGTGCGTACATCAAAGTAGTTTTAAACAAGCATTTTCGGGATAATGTTACCCAAACACCACGTGGAAGCCGGATCAGATGTCCTCACATGAGGGTGGAAGCTGGTTCCTTGGACACCGGTTCCTGTTCAGGTAAATAAGGAGTCTCTGATAATTCTTTCTCCCATAAACGAATAAACTATGGGATAAATTATGGGAGAAAGAATTAGCAGAGACTCCTTATTTACCTGAACAGGAACCGGTGTTCAAGGAACCAGCTTCCACCCTCAAGTGAGGACATCTGATCCGGCTTCCACGTGGTGTTTGGGTAACATTATCCCGAAAATGCTTGTTTAAAACTACTTTGATGTACGCACGATACTCACCTTAAATATTGTTTATGTTAATATAATTTTTAATGCACTATGAGCGTTGTGCGCTGTGTTTTTTGTGTTTTTATCTGCTAGTTTTAGGGGGTTCCTGAGCCCTCCCTATACCGCAGCTGCAGACGCTCAGATTTGTTCAACTAAGGTCACGTAATTTACCTTACATACTCATCACTTCACTTATAACATTAGTTGCGCACTTTTTTTCCTTACTTATTCCTACAGGCTACAGATCACCTGTGCTGCAGGTGCGTGCGACATCACGTGCTCCATTGCACGCGTGCGCTTACTACAGTATGTACAAAGCCTAATGGTGTATGTCAGACATACTGTATATAAATTGATTCACAATCTCACCAATTGTAACATATAAACTGTTATGCATACTGTAGAAAATGCATTTCAGACTCAGGCCTTCAGACTTCTATATGTACTACTGAACAGTAGAAGGGATATGAATGTACATATTTGAAGCTGTTTTGGACACTTTTTCACTTTTCATCCACGGACAAAACTGAAAGATGGTTTTAATATTGCAATTAAAAGGTGAATCCTTACCGTTGTTTGTGTGTATTCTTCCAATTTTGAGTCTTCATATGGTTTGTTTGCCTTCTTTAGCAAGTCTTTAAGAAAGCTCTAGTAAAACACAAAGTCAAAGTATTGTAGTGCATCGTTATAGAAACCCGAGTAAAAGAAGTACAGTAAATGAGAACTTTGGTGCTGTGGAGATTATCAAGGGCCTCAATTCTGTTCTTTCTTTTGGAATATAGGTCAATAAAGGTCATATTGAAACTGACATAAAAGAAAAGTATGTTTTGGTCTCTGATGCTGCAAACTGGAAAAAAATTCATGAAAGTTCATACTTTAAAAACTGTTTTGCATATCATGGGTAGACTGTATTAAAGAAGAAATTAAACTTGTTTGATGAAATAACCAATATGTTATTGGGCAATATGTAATTTATATTATATATATAGCTGACCATTGTTTGGTCTTTAACTTATCTACCAGTATTAGTTTGAATGGAAAAAATGATGCAAGGCCCTGATAAATATTTGAAAAAAACTGCTATAAGGCCTTGTATGTATTGGATAATAAAAGATAATGTAAAATCATGAAAATGGAAAATATTTGGATTTCTTTATATAGTTATTTAGGATTTCTGTAAAACTATATTTTGGGTATAAAAATATATTTTATGAATTGTGTCAGTGTCTCCCACTACAAAAGTTATGTTTTTCACCATTGGTGATATTTTACACTATGGGTTTTGGCAAAGTTTGCGTGTTAAAAATGTAACTGCTTTTATGTTACTGAACAGTTATTAAATAACAAAAAGAGTATTTTCTAACATTGTAGACTAGTTGTATGTATTTTTATTCTCTTCAAATTAACAGCCTTTCCAACAATTCTAATCATAAAATAGTATTTTTCAAGTGGATTTGATTAGGGCACAATCATTTTACATTTTGTATGATTCCTTTGGTAAAATATTGATACCAACGTTTTATTGTAGTCAGGGGTTATAAGGAGTTGATTACAAATGTTGTCTATTGAAACTGTGCCCTAATTTTTAGTTAGCTTTAAATGAAATAGGAGTTGAACGATACTTAATAAAGCCTACTGTAAAAGTCTATCTGTACTTAAAAATGACATCTATGCTGATGAATAACCTGATAATTGTTTGTCATTTATATGAAGCCATTTTTTTCTCTTTTTTCTCTCAATAGTTTATTGCTATTAAATAGAATATCACACAGTGACAGCATCACACTGTGCTTTGTAATTAAAAGTACAGCACCCTATTGAGGTTAAGCATTTTTGTACTATGTAGTAAAAAGTCCCACATAAACGTTCTTTTAAAAGGGTTCTTGCAGTGCAGTACATTCCAAATAAATCTAAATTTAGTGTACAATAAAGTATCAAAGTGTAAAAGTTATGTAAATGTATGGACATTTTTAAAACAATGTATCACAAAATCATTTTTATTTTAGCATGAATTATATAGCTCAGTTAATTGTTAATTATGGTCCATAGTCTTTTCGAGCATATAGGGAAATATTGGAGTGATGTTTATTTATTTATTTATAAAATGTTTTACCAGGAGGTAATACATTGAGAGTCCTGAGCATAGAGTTAAGATGTCAAATAATGCATGGTTACAAATACATACATTAAGTATGTTACATAAGGGAACAGGGTATACATTATTATATACATGTATATAATATATGTTTGGAAAAGGACATCACGAAAGCTCAGTAGAAAATAGCTGTGTAGCCATATCTTGAAGATCGAAGAGCAAGATGGGAAGTTTTGCCCACTGCTGATGAGGAATTATATATAAATTCTACCTTTTTGAATGGTCTTTGAAGAAAAGAAAGTTTGCTAAACAAATGAAACATTTATTTTCAGAACCTCGTGTGACTTGTATCTGTCCATAGTTACTTTTACATTACCTTAAGTTCATCCTTTTCTATGAAGCCACTGTGATCAGTATCATATCTTCGCCATGTCTGCAAAAAGATAGAGTCAAGGGTAAATCATATTTAAAGTAGCATGATAAAAAAAAGGGTTTATTGATTAAATAATTAATTAAGCTGCCATAGTGCTGATTCTGGACTACTGCACAGAATCTCCCATTTAATTGGATGGAAGATTCCGTACTGTAGGATTCCGTACTATAGGATTCCGTACTGTAGGATTCCGTACTGTAGGATTCCGAACTGTAGGATTCCGTACTGTAGTGCTGAATCAGCACTCGGGTCATTGCTTAATAAAGTACCCCCTATATATCCCTAGCAGATTTTTTGAGCTTTGTAATTGTGTGAAAATAATCATCTTGCACATGCATCTGTTAATATCAGTGTTACAAGGAACAATGTATTGATTTTCCATCTGATATGCAGAATGGACGAGTTAGAGGAGAACTTACAGTACTTGATTCACACGACTTATTTATGTATCAGTTTTTGATTGTCTTTGCCATAAGTTCTGTCACTTAAACTGCCCGGTCTAAGCGGGTGTTAACCTAAATAAACTTGTTCCAAGTTTACCAAACCTCAAAATAAACTGTTACTTTAATGTGGACACAATAGTAAATAATTGATGGTGACTTGCATTCTTTGCTTAAAACACGTCAACCTAAATGTAACTTTCAAAGAGATTGATTTCAAATACCTGCATGAACTCCTCACTTGACTTCAGCTGCTGTCTAAAGAACAACAAGAAGTTCTCTTCAGTTGGCAGGATTTGAGCAAGCTGAAAAAAATAGCATATAATGGAAATTAAAATTATGCATTACCTGAGGGCCTTCATTCTGCAAATGTGGTAGCAAATATTTTCCAGGACATGAGGAACTGTTAGAGGAACAATAAATCACATTTGCAATGGAAACACATTGTTTCCGCTTAATCTTTTTCAGTTTATTACTTTAAAACTGTCAGGGGAGGAGGAGAGGCACCTACAGCATTTAATGGGGTTATGTCATCTTGAAAAATGTATTAATAAATTAAGAAATAGTAGAAGTGATCGGTACTGTTCTCATTTATTAAAAGTGAAGCCCTGAAGGAATCCATTATACACACAGCAAAAAGAATAAGAGAAAATGACATCTACTTTCCTCTGGGAAATGGAAAAAAAAACTAATTCTGTATGTACTGTATATTCCTTGTATCACAGGCCTATCCAATTTTGTAAACTAACACACAATTTACCTGCTGCTGACGTGAATTAAAAAGCATAATAACCACCTGCTACAATTTATCAATCTGTTTGTGAACAAGTGAATGGGCCTTAAGGTTTCTTCCAGTGCTAGATTAGAACTGCTAATTAAGGTTGATATGGTCCAATGCTTCTTCTAGAAAGTTTTGAGAGCTTTGTCTGTGAAAGTTCATTAAAGTTTTCACCTTTTTGGGCATTTTATTTGTTGCAAAGTTGTGTGCAGAGTTTTATTAATCTGATGTGAAGGTTTGTGCTCATTCAATTATGTTGATAAAGTTCAATAGTGCCAATTCGGAACTGCCACCATGGCCGCTATCAGGGGGCAGTACTGGGAACAGTGTCCCGGCAGCTGAGGGGGGCTCACTCAGTTGAACTTGGAAGTTGGGCCTGACCGGAAGTAGGTTTTGACTTCTGGGACTGGTGAGTGGCTAAGTCCCTTGGTCTACTGGGAAACATACAAGGACCAGGTGGACACTCTCCCGCTCCTCCCCCAGGTCGTCAGGCTCCCTGTTTCCCCTCCATGCACTGAATAAGCTGTCAGCACCCCCTGCACTCACCAAATGTTAAGGAGCTGTCAACACTCCTCCTCCGTCTGCTCATTCACTTGGGGCCCTGTGTTACATTTGTGTCTTTGGCCCCATACAAACTAGTGGCGGTACCGACTACCGCACTGTAACTCCCATTCAGGTCAAAGGGAGTTTCTGTGCAGTAGTGCAAAATCAGCACTTTCGCACTTAATTGAATAAGTGTGAAAGTGTCAGTAAAGCCAAGGAACCCATGAGAAATCTGCATGCAATATGAGAATTCTGAAATGACTAAGAATTTACAGAGTTAAGCTGCATATAAATGAAAAAAAAAATGACTAGCAATAACTGTTACTTTTAATTATAAGTAATCAGATGTATAAATAAAAGTCACACAGCACTGTTAGTAGATGTGACAATATCTCAAATGTTCACGGATTTGGTAAACTGGGCATTCACAGCTTTGAAAAAGTCACAAACGTTTTTTTTTAAAGTGACAAAAATGACCAAGCGATAATAGCTTATTGAGAAATGACACATTGATTTCCAATGCTGTGGGCATTTTGGTCAATCACACTAAATTTGTTGACATTTTTTGGGGGTGAATATAGCAAATGTTGCAAATACAGTATGACTCAAGTTTTCACATCTCAAGCTGTCATAGTTTTCCCAGAAAAAGAGATGATGACTGTAAACCATAAAAATGGAATAAAACATATTTAATGTGCCACCCTTACCTAAATTCAGAAAGCCATACCATGTCAGATCCTAATATTAGTAAAGGTGATTGGTGCTCAAGCATGGAATCCCATTGTTCTAAGTATATGAGGGGGACACTTCTGGGACATGAGATATAAAACCTTTTAAAGAGCTCCAGTTGCCCTGAAGGCAGGGGTAAATGCACAAAGACACCCCCCCTAACCTCATTGGGCTGGCCCCAGGTAAGTACTCACGATAGTGTCACCAGTAGTCCTTCTCAATCTGCGTGCAGTTGCCAGTAGGGAGAAATCCAGTGCAAATGGGTTGGTGCAACGCACAGCAAAAAAAGGGGGTGATGGCAGGTCTGGCAAAAATGTTTCTTTATTGGGTGGACATAAAAACAGAAGGCTGCAACCTTCTACGCGTTTCGTGCAGACAAATTGACACTTTATTCAAGAAGTCCTTGATAAAGTGCAATTTGTCTGCACGAAACGCGTAGAAGGTTGCAGCCTTCTGTTTTTATGTCCACCCAATAAAGAAACATTTTTGCCAGACCTGCCATCACCCCCTTTTTTTGCTGTGCGTTGCACCAACCCATTTGCACCAGATCCTAATATTAAACCCTTTCCAGCATTCTTTATTATAATATAGCCTTACTTTGTCTTTCTAGGTAGGTCTGGCACCACCAACCCAGATACTGTTACCAAACCACAGACTTGAATCTATGTCCACCATAAACTGGCCTACGAGCCTATATATAACTTCTTCTTCAAAGTATCCTTGGGGTACAGGCAGGCTTCACTTAAGAACTATTTAAGTCCTTATCTTGATAAGTATTTATCTCATCCACACAAAACACTCCTCTGTGTGTAGCCCTGTTTCTCCTTGAATACAGAAATGTCCCTAAACTATCATTACTAATGGGGACAGGTTCCCTACTCTAGGGTCTGTCCCTACAGCAACCACAAGCTGTACAGTGACTCGGGGCCTAGGGGAATTCTCTGGCCTAGTGCAGAGGCTACTTGCCTCTCTGCACAGACACCTCCTACCCCTTTCCCTTCCTGGACCCGACTGCAAGCGTGCTCCCCTGCTCAACCTCCTACTTCCCTTCCTGAGAATATCCTCACACCCTATTGGTTCCCTGGTGTCAGGTGGTCGTGCCTAATACTCCTGGGACTTGTAGTCCCCTGCTAGAGCCTCCTCTTGATTGGCTGCCCTTCGCATGCTTTAGCCTGCACATGCGCGAACTGCCTGGAGGGGTCGCCGCAACTCGGACTCCACTGCACATGCGCAATCACCAAAATGGCGGTGCCCTTACATTCGGGCTGCCGCGGCACCTCTGGAGTACCGGAGCGCTCCCTGCACTAGCCCTCACCTTCCGGACGAGCCGTCAGCGACTCGGCCGCCCCCACAATTCTCGGGTGCTCAGTGGAGGTGGGGGGGGGGGGGGGGATAACCGGGAACCTGGCTACATCTGCATTCACTTTGCAAAGACAAAACAAAAAAACAAAAAACTAAAATGGAGCAAAACCTGCATTTGTCTAAAAGTTTGCCTATATTACAAGTAATGTTATTTACTAAACCAATATTGTCTAATAGGTTGCCTATATTACATGCAATTTTATTTACTAAATCAATACATATAGAGCAATATTTACGGTGCGGTCTCTTGCAATAAGACACTTTCCAGCATTGGAAGACATCTTACAGTCCATTCAAGTGCATGGGCTGCACAGTGTTTTCCAGTGCCGGAAGCTGTCTTCTGGCAGAAGACTGCTTAGTAAATATGGGCTATAATATGATCTGTACCCAATATCTGGTATGGGGTTTCTGCCATTGTACCTTTAAAACCCTGGGGTGTTTGTAGTAGCACATTATCTAATATACGGTACATGTTTAAATTACAATATATAATGCAACAACATACTGTAAGATACATTTTAATTTATACTTTTGTTTAGATATTCTAATAGACAGCCAATTGCAAATAAAAGTTCCAAATAAACATAATTTGCAATTGATCCCTTATTATTGCATTATATTTGTCAGATACTACTTTGGATTCTTTTTATTTGTATTATTTAAATATAGCTGAAATGTAAGCTGACTTCACATTTATTCTGAAACAGATAATGAAGCAAATAAGGTATTTCTGTAACTGGATAATTTACACAGGACACGTGGCTATTTGTGCAGACAAATTCTTACCTATTTTTCAGCAGGTATTCATGAATAGTGTAACATTCATTAAACTTGAAAGATAATGGCCAACATTTTATATTTCTAAAGACTCCCTCAAAATCTATCATTTATCTGCTTTATCCTTGAGAAACAGTTCTCTCAACCCGATTTAAGCCATTAGAATATGAAGAGATCTTCCACATTTTTCTACCAAACTGCACTGAATGGAGTCAACTGTGGAATTCATTATCTTTAGTCATTCATATTGGTTGTGTTTCTTGTATGCAAATACTGTATTTGTAGCAATTTCCGCAGGGAGTTCAGAGTTTAATTATTTATCAAAAATATGTATATAGTCATAGCATAGCAGTTGAGACTTCAAAAGAGAAAATATATAAAATGAATCATCTTTCTCTGACTCAATTTCAACAGAAAATGAATTGCATGCTCTCTCCTCCAACCACAGGAAGCATTAGAAGAATTATTTCTAAGAGACTTTTCTTAATGAAGAAAATAACATCCTTGATAACCATGCCACAATGCTTCATGACTAATTTGAGCTTCATTTTGTATATATTGTTCTCTCTCTATATAAATAGATCCTACAGAAAGGCCGGCGCTCATGTAACTAATTGCAAACCTGCCTGGTTGCACTGAAGCATAACAATGTATAAAAAGTAAATTAAGTCGGGTATCTCTGGAGCTTATAAAAAGAGAAAGATTAATTATTGACATTATATATATATATATATATATATATATATATATATAGAGTTCGACAATTTACTGGGTATGCACCTTAACCCTGGCTGTGCTCAAAGCTGTGACCATGCAGCAAGCTTAAGCCTATAGGGAACCATGTTAAAAAGGGTTATTGAGGCAAAAAGTGACACTGTGTGCTCATTTGCATGTCATTTCCCAGAATCCCTTGCTGCAGTGGAAGTGCTGTATGCTGGGTGATAATGGGGAAAGGCGGGGTTGCAGACCTGCCTAAGACATGCAGATGAGCATACAGCCATATTTACATATTTGCTTTCCTGTGGAGGGTTTTTGTCACTTTTTTTACTCACCATAACTTAACTCAGTATATATATATATATATATATATATATATATATATATATTTTGCCGGATCTGGTTAATTTGGTTTAGAATCTACAAAAGTCTGTAAATAAAAAAGAAAGAAATGTCTACATCTACAAAAGTCTCCCTGTTTTTGGTATCTGGAGTGATGAGTTAATATTTCTAGTTAAAATCTTACTCCCAATACCAAAACAGATTTTGAGTATTGTCTCAAAACGAATCTTTCTTTCTCTATTTTCTCTTTCACTTCAAATCATCACCAGTAAAGAGGCTCTCCTGGTGATACTATTTGTTTTAAAATAATAGGTTTGAAGTGGGGGTCTCCGGAACTGAATCGCGTTGATTTCAGCTCTGGGGACCCCCTGCTTCCAGGGATAATTACCTCTGTAGGTGTTCTGTCGGTAGCAGCCCTGGCTGGGTTCAGAATATGGCGGTACATAAGTTCCGCGGGCCAATAGGAAGTCTCACTGTCATCCATTATTGTGACGATGAGGGGGTAACCAGGCTCACTAATAAAGGTCAAGCCCTCTTGATAGCCCCTGAGTCATGTGGTTGGGTCCTAGAGTGTCAGCTCTTGGACATGGCTGACGTGTACTGTATGTACTGCTATGCGTTGTGTGAAAATATGCGACAAACAATTTGTGTGTTTTTGTCTTTTCAGGAGTGCCAGCAAGCAGAGATTGCAAGGCTATTAGGTTCAGGTTTTGCGGAGAAAGTCTTTTCAGACTATGGCTATATTGCAGCGTTACTAGGTACCCCAAAAAGGTAGCCGGGAATCAGGTCAGATTCTCGGATACCTTGAAGCACAATGCTCCGGTCAAAATCCTACCCTGAAAACATTCTTGCAGCTCACATTCTGGAGTCCCTGCTTCAGCACAGACCACAGAGGTAAAAAGGGGCATAGGGATTTGTGTGTCCCGGGTATATCCAGGGGTCCCTGGTTTAGGGGGAGTCCCCCACAGTATATTCCAAAACCCCCGGACCCGGAATAGGGGTTCAGGGTATCTCCAACCATGTATAAGGCTACGGGGGTAAAATTATTTCTAACTCCAGCTTCGGTAATATTGAGGCAACCCTGAAAATGAACCTAAGCATTATTTGAAGCAACTTTTATTAAAACGTCTTACAGGAAGATCTACTGTAGGAGCTCTGAAAATGAACGTGCGCCTCTTTTAGGAGATCATAGGTGATGAGGGACTTAGAAGAATTTTGAATGATTTTTATTAACATGGTGTATAACAGTGTGTTAAAATAAAGATTATGGTGTGAAGAGAAGAACTGTTAGTATACAATGAAAAAGAAATAGATTTATTAATGAAGAATGATCAGTTAGTTTGATATATCGTTAGAATCCAGCATTCTGAAATGTAGTCACAAGTAATTGTGAAAAATGTGAATTAGGGTGTTCCAAATATTTATTTTTACAATTTGATATGTGTGTGTGTGTGTGTGTGTGTGTGTGGTGGAGGGTTTTTGTCACTTTTTTTACTCACCATAACTTAACTCAGTATTTTATATATATATATATATATAGATATATATATATATATATTTACACTAGCAAAACGCACATAGGGTTAACTTCTGGGATAGCAGAGGACTACCCAGCGGACCCAACAGCTGAGGACCCATGATGTAATACTGAGGAGGTGGAGCCAGGGAAACACGCTGACTCGGGGTTCCACTGCCCTGCTTGCTATCGTTTGCTGTGTATGCTGTTTGTACCACAGTGCGTTCCCAGGATATGCTATTTTTAATCGCTTAAACGGTAAGTGTGATTTTATCTCACGTATAAAAGTAATCAAAACGATCTATACTACGTTCAACTTTTTATTCAAAATATATAACAAGGAGACATTAAGACTCCCCTATATAAGAAATAAAGAATTCCCTGATAACACTTATTCTGAAATGGAAAACCTGTGAGCATAATAACTGATCTGATACATAGTTCCCCACTGTATTAAGACATACTACTGTACATCAATTGTGGTCTCTCCTTTTTAATCCCCATCTTTTTTGCATTTAGGTAACTTGGAACTGTGTGTGTGTGTGTGTGT